>RJWT010000644.1:0-30446 GCA_004365215.1 Cuniculus paca | reverse complement strand
TTTTAAAATAATGAAATATGGATACATTTATAGTATTTACAACCAATTTAATATGAGTGGCGTGAAAGATTGTTGAAGTCAGAATTATAATTTTTCCTTCTGGAAACATCACATCAAAGGGAGGGAATAAAACTGTAAATAACTTCCATAATAGTAGAGATTTGTAGCAATTCTATTCAGTGATGTGTCACCCAGTGCATACAGTGACACTTGCTACGTCAAGAGTGCTCAGTGAATATTTGCTGAATGAATGAATTTACTAAAGACTTTTTGTAATCAGCACTGGCTAGAAGTGCTTTCAAATGTGTAACATCATTTAATCTATGAAACAACTCCATGAAATAGGTATTCAGGAAATTGCTTTAGTTAACATAGTTAACAGACACTGAATAAAGATTTAAGCCCAGTATATTAATATTTTAAACATTTCATTCATTTCTGTATTTCCTGAACATCTATTATTTGTCATATACTTGTATTTTATACCTCTCAATGAATACAACAAAAATTTCTTGCCTTCTTTAAGCTTACATACTAGTAGGAGACAGACACAATAAATAAAGACCATAATAAATAAATAAAAGATAAGAGCCATGTCATGGGGTAAATGATACTAAGCAATCAGGTTAGGCCTTATAGAAAAGAATTACATTAGGGTAAAAACTTGAAGAAAGTGACTTGACCTGAAGATATTAGAGGGAAAGCATTCTAGGCAACAGATACAGGCTGGGCAAAGGATCTCCAGCCAACACATGCCTACTAAACTCAAGGAAAAGCCAGAAAGTCAGTATGGCTGGAGTGGAGGAAGTGACCTGTGGATAGTGGGAAATAAGGTCAGAAAGGCAGCAAGGTGAGGGTGGGGTGATGGTTGTGGTCCCAAACAGTGATAGTGAAAGTGGTGATGGCGTGCAGATCCTGTAGGCCATCGTAAGGTCCTCACCTTTCACTCTGAGAGAAGAAGCCAAGTACAAGGATATCGACAATGAGAGAAAAGATAATTTAAAGCAGTCATAGATAAGCATTTTCTTTTTTGAGAGAAATACTTTTAGCTATGAAAACAGACATGTGTATTGATTTAATATAAAGTTTAAAGCAAGAAGGTGCAATAAATGAGCAGCTCATTTTCTTTATCAATGGCTGATCCCATCTCAACAAAGACACAGAGAAAGCATGACTTTCTTATATGGCAGAAAACTTCAAGCACAGGTAGCATGATTACTGCACCCTTGCTTTTTAATTGTTATGCTACACTAATTCTCCAAGGTTTAATCCATCTTGAAACAGTCTAAGCAGGACAACCTATTTTCCCATATATCCTATATTGTCTGCACGAACCTCACAGAATTAAATAAACTAGAAATGCAGTATAATTCAAAATATAAGGAAAAAATAAAACAAGAAGAAACCCAAAAAACAAACAAAAAAACCCAAAACCCAGTACAGGGCCAGGGATATAGCTCAGTGGCACAGTGTCAGCCTGGCAAGTGCAAGGTCCTGAGTTTAATTCCCAGTGCCAAAACAAACAACAACAACAAAACAAAAACTCAATGACATATGACTTACAAGAGTTTGCTTGTATGATTTCTATCTATATAATTAAATCAAAATGAAAAGAAACTTATTAAAATTACTTTTATACATAACATCCCGAGGTCACTGAATACAAAAGGAAAAAAAACTCAAGTGCAAAATTTTATAATAGATGGATGCCAATAAGAAATACAGAGATGTAAAGAATGTAAATGATGCTTCTATAAGTTTGCTATGAAAATCCAAAAGCATAAATGGAAACAAAGATTATAAACTGAATCATTCTCCAAACACCAACCTAATTTGAAATTATTCTAATAAAACATTCAAAACAATTCCCACAATATTCAGTTTGCCTTTGAAATGCTGTTGCCACCATTTATAATTCCTAAGAACAGCAAAAAGCTCGTCATTAAAAAATACATTGTCACAACAATTGATATTACTAAAATGACTTTAACTAGTTATTACTTACTATTTTCCCACAAAATAAGGCTTAAAATTAGCAACTGTCAGTGAAAGAAAAAGTCAAATGTTACCTTTTTCTGGAGCTTGACAAATCTTAAGATAACAAAGTTGTTCACTACCTGCAAATTAGAGTAACCCCAGAAGACTGAACTTGGCTATCTGGGCAAGGTGAGCAGCTGAAATAAAACTGCTGCTATGCAACCACTCTCTGAAGCCTCAGTGGTGACAATAAGAAACACTGACTAGCTGGCATCCTGGCACTGCTGTTGTTCCCTTAAGACAGGGAGAAGTGGAGACAGAGAAATTTGTCATTGCCTTCACACAAAAAAACAGGGATGTACAACAAAACTGCCTTATTTCTGCTTGTGACTTTTTACATCAGCTCATACATGGGATTAAAGGCAATACTTCAATTCTAAGTGACTTAAGTCATTTTAATAGCAATCCCTTAAAATGTTATACAACTCACAGTAAGAAAATGCCATCTTGTCAACTAGAAAGGATTCAGGTAAGAAATGTTTCTATTCTTGCTTTTCAAGTTTTAATGAGTATATTAATCCATCTATTTTGCATATTTTAGTAGCAACATTACACTACTTTCCAGTCATCATATTTTATTCGGTTTATCTTTATAATCTGAAGTTCAAACAAGATGAGAAACTAACAACAAAACAACAAAAACTTACAAAGTGCTTTATTAACAGTTTCTATATGGGTAATTTCTCCTGTAGGTTTTTTTTCCCTCTCTCTTCAAATTTAAGCATCAAAGAGAAAGAAAAGTTTCTAATACAAATTACAGTTGTTTCTCTAGCTTATGGCTAGCAAATCAGAATCTGCGGGCTTCAGATTCAGTGATTTACACACTTTTTGGTTATTTATTTTGTTGCTGTGTGGTGCTAGGGATGAATCCAAGGCCTTGAGCCTACTACCCAAAAGCTCTACCATGCGGTACAATCCCAGCTCAGTAACCTACATTTTTAGCAGGCATTCAACGTGATTCTTTTTTTAGTAAGCAAAGTAAAACTTACTATGAAATTTTTAAACATACGAAGCACAGAAATCAATAAACACATTCCCAGTAATAAAGGCTGAACCAACATTAACTAATCGATGTTATGTTACATTATAAAAACAAATCTAAAATATGTATATTGTAACTTATAATATGCTAAAACATGTTAGCTGATATGTTAAGATTTGCTAGATGGGCAAATAAGAAGATATGTAACACACTCATTACTAATACTTTTTAGAATATTTTCATTTATAAAACGCATTGCTTTGTTGGTTCTTTTCTTTTCTTTTTTTTTGCTTTGTTACTTCTTTTGATCATCCTCCTCAAGCCTTTTACACCCAACTTTTTGTACTACCTTTTAAAATACATCTTTGCTTTGAAAGACTACTGAAGTACAATTTACAAAATAAAACTCACTATTTTTAGTTGAATTTTTAAAAATGAACTTGGTAAGTTTTGACACATGCATACCACCACAATGCAAAGACAGACCGTTTCCATTACCTCCCCCATTTCTTTAAGCTCCTTTGTAATCAAACCTGCCCTCTCACCTGAGTTCCTAGAAATCGCTAATGTGATTTATCTCTATAGCTTTATGTTTCATAGAATGTCATATAAATGGAATTATGTAGTATATAGTCTTTTTCACTTTTCATAATTTTTTTTGGAATTATGCATTTTGTTGCATATATTAGTTTATTTTTTTATTCCACTATATAGTTATATCAAAATTTATTTATCCATTTGCCGACTGATGGACAGCTGGGTTGTTTCAAATTTTGGACCTCTAAGAATAAAGCTGCTATAACATTTGCAAACAAGTCTTTCTGCAGATATGGTCTGGAAACCACTGAGTTAAAAGACTGGTCGGAAATTTATAAATAAGAGCAAGGGCAACTTTTCAAGGGGACAAGATGTTAATAGGACAGAGTGGGGAAAGGATACTGAGGGGGAAGAAATCTCTGACACTTTTTCTTTTGAATATGAAACAAATTTAGATTTCTTATTTTCTTTATTACTATTCCTATTCAAACTCAAATAAAATCAGCACCATCTCTGTTAGTCATAAGAAAACACACTCATGGATAATGAGAAGCTGAGATGGCCTACAGCAGTGAATATTCCAGGTACCCAACTTTTCCTCTTTTTTTTTTTTTTCCAACTTTTCCTCTTTAAAAACCAGATTTTGTTTCATTTTTATACTTTTCAGTTTTCTTCCTCATGTGTATTGGATATTTAATTACAAACATTTGGAAAATACTGTAGAGAATTTTCTTTTGCCTAGATTCCCCTAATCTTACATAACCATAGTATAATTATGAAAACTAGGAAGTTAATGTGAATACCAAAACAACCTAAATTACAGAGTACATTGGAAGTTTGCCAGTTTCCCCACTGCATTAGTTTTCTACTGCTACTATAACAAATTAACACAAATGTGATGACTAAAAAAGTACAAACTCATTATCTAATAAAATTTTGTAGGTTAGAAGTCCCACAAGGATCTCTCCTGGCTAAAATCAAGATTTCAAAAAACCTGCCTTCCTTTCTGAAGGATCTGTGGGAAAATCTCTCGCATTTTCTTTTATTTGTTAACTTGTGGCTCCTTCGTTCATCTTCAAAGCCAGCAACGTTATATCTCTGAAAGGTTCTCAGCTTTTAAGACCCCATGTGTTGGAACTGGACCCACCTGGGTACTTTAAGATAATTTGCCCATTTCAAGGTCTTTCACCTTAATCACACTGCAAAACTCTCTTTTACCAGCCATGGAAGGATAATATATTTACAAGTCTGCATATTAGAATGCTGTATTGGGGAGGTATTATTTTATTTGCTAAATATACAGTAGCTTTTTTTTTGATATGGGGAATCAAACTCACAGCCTCTCACTTGCCGCTGAGCTATATCGCTGGTCCTTATACTGTAGTTTAAGCTATCATTCTCTCTCTTGGCTAGGTATTTAGGTTATTTCTCATATTTTAAAATTATAAACCATATTTCAATAAACAGAGTATCACTTGCTATCTCAACAACTGAATCTCTTGAAATATTTTATAGTTTTTGTCAGCCTGAAAGGTGAAACAGCATCTCTATATTGTTTTAAAGTTTGTATTTCTCTGAATATAAATGAGCTTGAGCATTGTTTTTGTATTTCAGGACAATTTTTATGTCTTTTTCCTTAAAGAACAACCACTCTCCATACATACGTAGAATTTTTCTACTTGGTTTTGGTAATTTGCTCCTTGGTTTTTTGGGGTGTTTTTTTGCCCCTTGATTTTTAATATTCTAAAAATTTGCAGTGCATAGTTTCTCTCAGTTGATTTGTCTTTTAATTTGTTGTTGTTGTTTTTTATCCAGCTTTTAAAAGAAGTATTTTTGTGTGTAGTAAAATTTTCAGTTCTCTTTTCAAAAAAAATTGCCTCTGGCTTTTCAGTGACCATTCAGTAACCCTATATTCAGATTAAAGAATTCGCCCATGTTTTTTTCTAATGAGAAATTTGATTTATCTATTTTTACATTTAAATCTCTATAATTCATTTGGAATTTGCTCTTATGTCAGGTGTGAGATATACATCTAACTATATCTACAGCATTTATTTCAAATACCATTCCTCAGAAAACCATTCTTGATTTCTAATAGGATTCGACCTCTCCCACTCCTTATTATCTAAGACTTTTCGTTTATACTGCTATTTTCTTCTGTCTTGACTTATAATTATTTCTATTACTATTTTATATCCCTACTGAATCTTAAATCCTGAAGCCAAACAGGAATAAACAAATTGCTCTCATTTTTATACTCCTCTAATGCTTAGCAGATAGTGGAGTACTTAATATGTATTTGTGGAAAACTAATAATGATTAACCTGGATTATTAGGAAAAATCCAATTCATTTCAGAATGTAGTGAAATATCTAATATATTTTGGGGAAAAAACAAACCACTTAAAAGTATCTTTTTTTTTTCCCCTTTTTTGAGGAGGTGAGGACCAACCCAAGGCCTGTATATGCTAGGCAAGTAGGCAAGCAGTTTACCACTCAGCTATCCTTACCTAGCCCTCCTCTTGCCATTATTAAAACAAAACCAAAAATGGTGCTTAAAGAGGAAAAATTTAGTGTTTGGAAGGTTCACTTTTCTATATTCACCTCAGTTCCTCATTATCAATGAGGTATATAAATATACACCTTATAACTGCCAGAGACTGCTGCTTTTACTAAAGTTCAGGGTATGAATAGCAAGGGTATGAAAATGTTTTAAGGAATAGGAAAATGAGAAATGATGGATTAAAACTTAGAAAGAGAATACTCTTCCAGAGTGAGGTCTATTATATAACTGGACAGTCTCCCAGAAGTTATCATGGAAGCCTGAAAAAGCATTAGGTAACATAATGTTAAAGATTTTTTTTTCATTGTCAGGGGAGAGGAGCTAGATGGATTTAATTGGAGTTTTTCATTTTTTATTTTTAGGACTCTAAAAATAACAGTATTACAGATAGAAGGAAACTGAAGTCTATCAGTTATTTTAAAAAATAGAATTCTTACTTCTTCTGGTGATATGAAATACACCTAAAATCCACCAAATGGATAGTGGAAAGCAAAAGGATAATGTGAACAATAAATTTACTGGTATCTATCAGAATATATTTTTTGAACAAATGAAGGAAAGAAGGGAGAAATATGAAATATGATGAAAAGTATGGTGAATATTTAAATTTTAAAAAACAATGACAGTAAAAGGCACTGCTATTACTCCCCCTTGCTTTGAACACACTTATCCCACTGTCCTGGAGCAGGTCTGGATGTCCTTTTCAGTACTGTCCTCAGTTGTACTGTCATGGCTGCCTTGATGCTCTGAGTTAATTCAAAATGTTTACCTTTCATACTCATTTTGATTTTGGGGAAGAGTCAGAAGTCATATGGTTCCATATTGGGTGAATAAAGTGGATGAGACAAATCATAATGTTTTCATGAGCCTACCTGTTCATTGGAAGCATGCATCTGCAGCATTCACCATATTTCTGATCAAATATTGTAAAGACAATCACAAAAGGTGACTTCCAGAACAGCTTCAGAAAGTGGCAAGTATGATGGGATAATTGTGTTTGAAGCAAGGGGGAGTTAATGATAATGTATCTTACTATAACAAATTTTTAACAATTAAAACATTATATTTTGATCACACCTTGTACATTATAGAACATATTTCATTAGGTATATTTATATTACCTCTAGAGGATATTTTCTACTTGTACTGTTTGTAATGCTATAAATCTTTTTTCATTATAAGTTTAGGCATCAAAATATTAACAAATTCATCCTCAGTATATACAATAGTCCCTTTTTAACTGCAAACCTCTACAGACTTTATAAAGCATTCACATAATATTTCAATATAAGAAATGAAATAAAGGCATTAGAGGAAGTCAAACAATTTTTTCTTGGTCATAAAAGTGAGGTGCTAGCTGAACTTTAAGTTAAAAAATCCAGTTCTTATCATTCGTTTGCCTATACTAGGTACCTGTCCTTAAATGCTGGCATTATTAAATCCTTATACTAGTAACTCTGGTAGAATTAAAAAGGGAGGGTAACACAAGCCCTTCATACAAGATCAAAAGAGTTCAAAGTTTATTTTCATATGCAGCCATCTGATTTCCATGGACATGTGCTTCTGGTCTCAAATGGCAGCTCTGACAGACATCAGTTTGACTTATACTTCTGCTCCCCCAACCAATTTAAGTTTTTATTAAAGAGTTGAGAGGCAGATCACATTTTTACAGTCAATTATACCTTCAATGAGAAGCACACACCTAAAAAAGTTCCTATGACTCATTCTCTGTCATTATTCTCACAGGGCTTCCACAGAAAGAAAATTCCTTCTACTTACTACATTCCACCCTTAATTTTATTTCATGTAACGAATTAATTGTAGAGCCTTAAAAAAGTTTACAATGTTGATTAATTCAAAACTACTAGCTGAGCAAGAAGCTATTATGGTATATAAGGTTTATGTCTTTGCATTTGTATATCTTGGATAATCACAAATGCCATTTATCCACTTAAGTTTTCATAGACATATTATGAAGAAAAAAAAAGTGCTGAGGCAACAGTATGAATTAGACATAGTTTGTGTCTTCTAGAAGAGTGGTTTCTAAACTGTTTTGACTGTATGAAATGAATAAACTGTTGTTGAGTATGTATTCTTAATACGTTTACTTATAAAATAATGTTCTGATGTATGATTATTACACATTCAATAACATAAAATTTTTTCAAGGGTAAAATAACAAATCAAACATTTAATATGCTCTTTCTGCCTACCAAGTGGGTTACAGGTGTGCCCTCTGAGGAATATGCAGCCCATTCTGAATACCATCAACTAGAATATCACAGACCAGGGAAGACAACTATTATTATACAAATAGTAGCCCTACAATATAATAGTATCAGTGCTACAATGGATAAATACTCCACATATTCCAGTGGAAAGACAGAGAGGGTCAAACCTAATGTTGTCTAAAAGAGGTGAGTATATACTGCAGCTATTTTTAAATAAGAACACTTTTAGGAGGGATGGAAGGTGGACTTCCTAGGCATTACTGCGTAGGGACCTGAGAAAACCTGTTTGGAGAAATCATAGGGATGACAAAGATGGAACATGGGACATAGACTGCTGGAGTTGAAGAAGGCAATATTGGGTATTCGTAAATGAGTCTGAAAGGGCAGGCAAAAGACAACAAAATACCCTCTAGGAGAGTTATCTTTGTTTTTTATTATCCTGTACCAGTAGCTCAACTAAAAAGGCTTCACCAGGAAAATGATGATTTTTGAAAAAAAAGTTACTTCTATCCTAACATATTCAAAAGAGGCACAGAGGGAGGGGAGGAGATGAGCACAGAAGAGAAAGAACTCACTGTGTAAACCAAGTAAAATGTATAAAATTTGGTCATGTTCAGGGACTCAGGATTGTAGAAAGTCATTCAAAGGCTTTAAACAAAAGGGAGACAAGAAATGATGAGGTTTAGATTTTAACAGGACCACTGTGGTAGCAGTATGAAGGCTAAAGGGTGAGAGCAGGTAATGGAGGCCAGGAGAGGAGTTAAAGAGTTTCTACTGTAACTACACAGGTCCCACAGTACAATTAGGGGGGCTCTGTGCAAAATGATAATTCAGAGGCACCTGTTCAAAAATCAGGAAAACCATGATATTAAAGATACTATAGTAGAAAACTTATTCTTTTTCCAAGTCTTTCCACCTGCCATGCTGCTTTCTAATTGCTATGTAACGTCACGCTCTCTTGGGTATCCAGGATATTTAAGGGTAGGTGGAGGCCTTCACAGACGCCTAGGGCCCTAACCCAGACCCACTGCTTGCCAGGTTTCCCTTTGCCAGTCACCAAATCTGCGTGCCATCCCTTGACCCAGGGCAGGGAAGTTACGACAGGTTTTTTCCTTTCCCACTGCTGTCACTGCAATTCACTAGGTAACCTGAGGCTATTCCCACCTGAGTAGTGGCCTCTGGCTACACACCAGACATTCCTGACACTGACAGGATTGCCCCTCCGAGCCCTGCTCTGAGACACCTTAGAATGTGCAGCCTAAACCCTCATGCTGTGTAAAGGCCCTTGCCAGTGTCAGAGAGTAACAGTGGTGGAGGGGTGAAGAAGAGGAAAGGAGGCAGGCAGGAAGTAGACAGTGGAGAATCCATCCCAGGGAGGCAGTGGGCCACATAAGCCCTTGTTGGTCCTAGGTACCCATGCATGTTCCTTGTCCCACTAAATTTTACTGGTAAGAGAAATTCAAAGATCAGTTGTTAAGGATTTCAATATAGCAACCACTGAACGCCATGTACAGGGTTTTCTGAGCACCGGACCTAGGTTCTGCACTGGTCTCATGTTCATGAAGACAGCCTTGGTACTGCTTTAGGGAAGGAATAACAAAGCACTAACAAATGAAATCAGTTAATTGTACTGGTGCTGGAAAAGAGGGACGGATGAACTGGGAGAGCTCAAGAAGACCTGATGACTGATTTTGTGAAAGAGAGAACAGTGTATCATGACCTTTGGGGTTTTTTGGCTTTGGGAACTGAAGAAATTTGCAGTACTACTTTTAAAGGGGAAAACTTTTGGGGAAAAACATAAGTAAATACATTTTGGGGAAAGCTGAATTTAAATTACTATGGGCTATCAGAACTAAGCCTTAGTAGAATGTAGAGGACTGTTTGCCAAAACACCAGCTCTTTCCCTTTTCTGATTTGTTGATCATTAATTCATTGCTATACAAAAGTAACAAAGACTCTTCTAATATGAGATCTCAGCATCTTGCCATTCAACAAGTCCACATATAAAAAGTCTTATAATAGAGGCAGATTATATACAAAGTGAAAAAAGTCAAACTCTGTAACAGTCATGAATTTATGGAAGAAATTATAAAATATATTACATAAAGACACGAATAATTCTCAAGATATGAAAATTTGTTGACAATTTGTAAAAATTGAAAAAATTCTACATGTACGACACTGCTATGATTTTATTTTTTCTTTTTAAACTAAATATTATGCTATTTTCACATCTTTGAGTAAAAGTATATTCCTTCTTGAAGGTAAAAATTATTGTAGTTTACATAAAAATGCAACTGTGCAAATCATCAGTAGACAACCTAGAAAAATTTCATAGAAAGTAAGCGGCCAATATATAATGTATTTTGGTGTCTGTACCTCACCCCTCAAATACATTTTATTTAATCTACTATATCTAAAACAGTTCAGTCTGTAATGAATGTTAAAGTTTTAATAAGGTAAAATTCATATACCATAACATTGACCCTTAAAGTGTATAATTTAGTATTTTTAAATAGTTGTGCAAGCATCACCATGGTTGAATTCTAGAACATTTTTATTACTTTAAAAGAAACTTCACACCCATTTGCAGTCAATTCTTGTTTTCCCCACCTCAGTTCATCACAGCCACCTATCTGTTTTTCTGTCTCTGTAGATTTTCCTGTTATGGACATTTCGTATCAATGTGGCCATGTAATAAGTGGCCCTTTGTGTCTAGGTTCTTTTAAATAGCATTTTTGAAGGTTCGTTCATATTGTAGAATGAATTGTATCACTACTTCATTCCTTTTTATGGCTAAATAATATATCTTATGAATAGACTACATTTTTTATATCTGGTCTTCAGTTAATGGGTATTTGTGTTGTGTCTATCTCTAGCTACTATGAACAATCACAGTATGAACAGTCATGTACGTTTTGTGCACACATACATTTTTTTGTGTACATACCTAGAAAAACAACTGCTAGATCATATGGAAACTGACCTTTTGAGAAATTGTCAAAATGTTTTTTAAAGTGGTTGCATCATTTTACATTCTTATCAGCAGTACATGAGGGTTTGTTTCTCCATATTCTTACCCACACACATTAATGTCCCTCTTTTTATTACAGCCATCTCAGTCAGTATCAAGGGTTACCTCATAGTTTTTTATTTCCCTAATGACTAATGATACTTGGATCATCCTTTAATGTGCATATTGGCCATCTGCTTACTTTTTTTGGGTAACTACTTAAATTCTTTTGGAAGCTTTTCTTTTATCAGCTCCTAAATATCCTGACCTGTTTGGGTGACTATTTCTAGTGATTTTGTGTGTACTCTGTAGTTTTTGCATACAGTACAATGCTCCATTTGAGGCACGGGATTACTGATTTTAAGTGTTCTATTACAGATTTTTCCACCTTCTTGAGATATCAATTACTGAGGGAGGTGTTTTGAAATTTTCAGTAATACTTGTGGACCTATGATTTTTCCCTTCAGTTTCACATTGCTGCCTTACATCGTTACGTGCTTCGTTTAGTGAAATATGTATTAAGACCTCCTAGTTGTTGTTAGCAAACTGCTTTTATATCACGTGATCACTGTAGTCCTTGTTTACTTTAAAGTATAAATTGAATAGCGTTAAATTAATACAGGTTTAACATGTTTTGTTGAGTCAATACGAGACTAGCGTATCTGCGTAATTTCCTTTTAATCTATGTTTTTACGTTTATCTTAGATTTGTTATATTTAAAAAATACTTGTATACTTTTCAGTTGATAAATAAAAAGTATTAAATTACCCTGACCAAAAAAATTGTAGTGATTTTTTTAATCCAATGATCCCCTTGTAATGAAGTTCCTTTAAAATGAAATGTAAAACCGAAAGCATTTGAAAACCCAGATGAAGGGCTGGAGATTCAGCTCAGCAGCTGCATAGCAAGTGCAAGGTCCTGAGTTTGATCCTTGGTACCAAACAAACAACTAGGTGATTTGAAAACCCAGATGAATGGTACTGGCGCTGATTACAGAATTAAAGGGATCTACAGTATGAAGGCATTTCAGAGGTACTACTGTTTACTAGCAAGGTTTGCACCTTGTTAAATATATTTAGGAAGGGGGAAAAACCAACAACAACAAAAAAATCTTTTTGTACAGCTAACCATAGCAAAATCAAGAAGTTGTCAAAATTTTCTTTCCATATTTCTAGCTTCTGAACTTGCTGTCAAAGAGGAAAGCATTTGATAATAATTCTACATATCAACTATACTTAGTGGCTTGTTATATGCCCTCTTAAGCAGGCGTTATTCGCCCCTGGAAACATTTATCTCTAAATGTGAACTGAAAAGTGGTGTGCTGCCCCTCCCCCATTAAAGCCAAGAAGAAACACCCTTGCTTAGAGTAGAGAGAGGGGCTTTTAGTGCCTTATCTGTAAGAATGGGCTATAAGTGAATGCATCCCATTTTCTCAAAGAGCTCTCTTCCCCAGGGTAAAATAAACTGGAATCTAAAGTCAGTGCTGCAGCAAGCCTATTTCTAGGGATTATTGCAGATTAAGGAGAGTTACCTTTACTCCGATTCTTTCAAGTAAAATTCTAGGCAATATTTTCTGCTAAGCCTGCTCCCTTTTGCTTCAGGTATTTACCAATCCCCACTCCCTTAAGGGATTGCATCTGACCTTATTCTTTTCTTTCTCTGCTCTAAGGCTCTTAGAGTTCTAAACTATGTATTTTCTACATTTATCATTAAATACTAACTTTGATTACAAAATGATTTAAAAGTATAGTTAATATTTAATTTCTTCAGACTATAATTTTTTTCTTTTCTGACATTCCTATGGTTATTATACTATTTCTACCTCTGGCGATAACATGTTGATACACAATATATATATTTGTATATTACATATATTCATACACATAAGAATACAAATCTACTCTTCACTAAAAGAGAGATCACTGTAGGGTGATTCTATTACGTACTTTAACTCCTCACATTTGGTCAGCAAAGAGAAGGAGAAAAGATGGATACAGAATCTTCAAGCATCAGGGGAAATAACTTTAAGTGTTCTTTTGGAATATGATAGCAGTGAGAATATAAAAACTGAAATAGTTTTGCAGCTTGAATGCTATCAATTCAATTTCATTATTTCACCCCTAAGATAGATTCTTAGCTGGTCAGAGGTCACTTTGCCAGAGCAAAGAAGCACTTTATAAATTTAAACTGGTAATGTGAACTGACCATAGCAAACACAGATAAGCGACTAATATGCAGTGCAACAATTCATATGTAACAACGGGCCACTGAGAAAAAACTGCTTGTTTCTTATGTCAGACTTCAATATAAAAAGAGAAGCACTGGTGTTTATAGGTAAGACACAAAAATGAGTTTCTAATAATTCACCATTAAGACAGTTTCAGTCCTACGTCGCCTATTAGAATTATCTGAAAACTTGTTTAAAAATATAAAAGAGGACAGGTGTGATAGTGTACATCTGTAAATGTAGTACTCTGAGAGGCTGAGACAGGACGATCACAAGTTTGAGACCAGTCTGGAAAACTTGGAGACTAAGTGAGACTCTGTCTAAAGAGAGAGAGAAAAAAAAAAAACAGAAAAAACAAAACAAAACACTGACTGAGAGATAGGCAGACTGGGCTCTACAACAGAGGTTATGACTTACATGGCTGAGGTGGATTGTATCAATGTATTTTTTGAAGTTCCTTAAAGTGATTTATATGTGTAGCTAGAGATGAAAACCACTGGTTGAGATAATAAATACCTCTGGTCTCTACTATGTGGGCATGAAGCTCTGATTATGTTTAGCTTGGAAAAGCACTTAAATACATCTTAAAGGTGATTCTATGCAAAAAAGGGATCAATACTAACTGAGCCTGATATCTTAACACTTGAGAAAGAGCATAATATTCTTTTTACAAGGCTTTATAACATCGTTTATGTTTTATTTTCTAGACTTTTACTTTCTTCTGTAAACTGTAAAGTTTTTGTCTTTTGACAGTCTTTGAGTGGGAATGCACAGGTTACACAGGAGGGTTACACAGGAATATTAAGCTACTACAGCTATGTTTTCTGGTTGTCTTGGCATATTTTGTAATGCCTGAATTCTTTCAGAGCTCAGCTCAAAGATAATACAAATGAAGCAGCTGCGGCCGCATTGTGTTATAGTCACATAGCAGGCCAATTGGGACCAATATGTTATGCAGATGAGAACACTAAGCTGAGCACCTGGCCCGGAACACAAGCAGCTCTCCCTTAGCCAGAGTCAAATTGATGGTATCAGTGAACTGGAAGTGATACAAACTTCATAAATATCAACAGTCATTTTATACATGGAGTATGAGGAAGTTTGTTCTAAAAGTTCAGACATTGTGAGATAAGTATACAGAATTATAAGACAAAATCATTTTCCTATTCTGAATTAAATTTAGTCCCTGGATAACTTACATAATGTAAGTGTTCTTCATCACCTGTGAAAAATCATTTAAATGTAATTTAGCAATATATAAAATATATGAATAATGTTTTATTTAAAGAGAAACACTGCTGGGCCTGGTGATGCACGCCTGTAATCCCAGCACTCGGGAGGCTGAGGCAGGAGGATCATTGTGAGTTCGAGACCAGCCTGCGCTACAAAGTGAGCTCACGGCCACCCTGAATGGCATAGTGAGACCCTGTCTCAAAAAGACAAGGGCCAGGGATTTAGCTCAGTGGCCTCAGCACCTGCCTGGCAAGCACAAGGTTGTGAGTTCGCTCCCTAGTGCCGCAAAAAAAAAAATAAAATAAAATAAAAAATAAAAATAAAAAGAGCAACACCAAGTACAAACAAAGGCAAAAAGTCTAGTAAGGTGTAAAAGGAAACAAAAAAGCATGAACTTTTGAAGGGCAAAAACTATTCAAATAACTAACAACAGTTCTTGGAGAATCTAATACTCAAAACTCACATTTGCAAAAACATTGTGAGCATAGCCATGTATATAATAACGAAAGGTTCAAAGAAATATTCCCAGAAGCAACTATTAAATGAAGAATTTTGTCCAGTTCAAGTCTTCAATATAAGCAGACACGGTATACAGACATAAAATACCATAGCTCTAATTCCAATGTTAATTAAAATTTCTTTTTGTTGAGAAAAAAGATGTAACAATTCTGCACAGGAAATTATTCCAAATAATCTCTTATTAAATGCTTGTTAAGTATTATTAAATATTTATTATTCTATTTTACAAGAGTTATTTCACTAAAACCAAGAGAGTAAGTATGAGATAAATTCATTTTATTTGGGTATTTCCATAACTCACGCATATTTTATTCATTTAACAATTATTTCTCGAGTGTTTACTATGTGTAAAGTACTGTATTAGACACTTTGGGGTGTTACAAAGATGATTAGACATTGTCTAATGAGGGACAGAGATCTACCAACAAATAACTGTAGCTGGAATTAAGGTACGAATGAACACATATGGAATGAGAACGGAGCAAGAACAGAACAACCATCCTGAAGATCACTGCTTTCTTCTTATGACTATGATTAAAGACAAAAATATATTTAAATATTCCTAAAAACCAAGACCTTCTCTTAAGCAATAGATTCATTAGACTTACAAGTTTCCTTCTCCTCTTCCATTTCTTATGCCCTTAGACATGAATATTCTGCTGCATTAGGTACCCACTTTAAGTTTTTAGAACTATAACTGTGAAGAAGACATACAAAGATTTTGGGCTTTCCTCCTTTGAGCTCACTGTTATCCTTCTGTCTTTTCTGGTGCCAATCAACTTACCAACAGGATATCAAAAAACTTACTTTTCTTGGATCTTCCTAAAGTGAATCACTACTCTAGAAATATCAGCAATGTCCGCTGAAGGGTGTGTGTGTGTGTGTGCATGCGCACATATGTGTTTATGCTAGGCTGGCTTTATTTACTACTTATTTCTTTGATGCTAGCGATGAAACCCAGCACCTACCTATGCTAAGCATACACTCAACTACTGAGCTACATTCCCAGTCCCCGTGCTGGCCCTCTACTAAGGAACCCTTATTTATCAACCTGAGCTGTGACTGTGACAGCAGGAGGAAAATGGAATCACTTAAGAGTCAGGTAATTTACCAATATTTAATAGTACTTATACAACTTGGTTTAGCTTTTGAGTCAAAGACAAACATTTCATCAGCCACTATAATTTACTTAGCCTTGATAAACTTATTCACAGTCTTGCCCCAACCTATCTTTCTGCTTGCCATTTTGCCCACATACTTTTAAAATTCTGTCTCACTAAGTCCTTCTCATATTCCCTGGAAGCATCTATCATCTCATGATGTATTCCAAAATGCTATTTGCTCAGGCTGATATACTTTACTTCTCTATCAATTACTTTCTTTCAGCTTTTGAAACAGCACAAATATTGTTCCTTGGCAAAACCTTAGTTTACACATTGTGTTGTTAACAACTTGTGTTACCATGATTCCAATTTCTTTATGAATCTCGTCATTTTTCTCTCTCTTGTTACCAGATCACAGGCTATAGGGGAGTGGAAAATTCTGTTTTTATTTGTGTCCCTAGCACAAAACACAGTACACCAAGAATGTATCAATAATTGGTGAATCACGAATACTTTGCTTAAAGTAAGCACTCAATAAACGAATAATTTCAGTCAGGACATGTTAAGATCTATTTCATCTGCTCTCAGCAAGTCTGAAAATGGAGCTGGGAAGAGTAAGGCCCTTGTTAAGGGTATACTACTACTTCTTTCAGGAGCATACTTGACTAATGGTGAACCTAGTGCTCACCAACTAACAAAAGCTGAATCGGAGAACCATGAGTACTTGTGCTGACATATCACTTCTGTTTCTTCATAAAGTTAATATGGAAATTATCCTCAACATACTGTATAAATAGCATAAAGTTAAATACTTCAAAGTTTGGCTCTCTTTGCATTACCTTCCCATATTCAAAGTCTACTGGTATTAATGACATAAATATTTTGTATTCTTCTGAAAACATTTCATACTTCTAATTAGAAATATATTTAAGTAAGTTACATTAACTACTGATGTTACATGGAAACTAAAAAAATGGAAATGTACTTCTACAGATATCCAAGTAATTACTGTGGTGCCTCATTTAGCTAGCATATTTTGGTTCCTCTTGCCACTTTTTCCTAATGATTCAGGATCATTATTATCAATGTTGCTTTCTATACTATGCACTGTCCCAAAATACAGTGGTACCCTTAAGGGTTATTAATAAATATAAGGCTGTATGCCTTTGTATTAAATGAATTCAGATTATTTTTTATGACTCCCTGTCTTTCATTTTCTCTATTTGCCCCCTCTACTCATTGACTCCACCCCCTCTCCCCGCCCTTCTTTTAATTACTGTGTTCAGATGGTTATTTTTCAGAAAACCAGATTAGGAGCTGTCAATGATTAAATTCTTCCAGAAAGCTAAGTGCACGGACTTTGTGACTACAATTTGCTGGTCAGAAGTCCTTTCCTTTCCTGTTTTATTTTTTGGAGTCCTAGGACTGACCCAGGGCCTTTGCATTGGCCTTGTTTTATTGTTTTTTTAAATTTTTTTTTATTTTGAGAAAGGGCTTGCTAAGTGGCTAAGTTGCCTAGACTGGGCTCAGACTTGCAATTCTCCTGCCTCAGTTTCCCAGAGTGTTGGGATTACAGGCCATGTACCACCACATCTTGCTTCTTTCCTCATTGTTTTTAAGACTACTAAATGGGTACATGGTTTTAAAGCACAGCTACCTTTCACATATATGTACATTATTATGCTACAATTTTTACTGAAGAGGGCTAGGGATTTAGCTCAGTGGCATAAGTGCCTGCCTGGCAAGCGTGAGGTCGTGAGTTCGATCTCTGGTACCAAAAATAAATAAATAAATAAATAAATAAATTTTACTCAAGAATGATTAGTTTTATTAAGATAAATCTTAAATTAACTGTCAATTTATTGTTTAAATAAACAAAAATTGTAGTTCATAATTAATCTAAAAGCTTAAAAGCCTGACCATAAACTTCAAAGTTAGTATGGGACATACTTCAATGATACCATATTGCAGATAAACATTCTTCTTCATTTATTAACTTTTTAAAAAAATTTACCATTTGGTTCTAGCATAATGGTGTGAAAACAAATTCTAACTGATTTTTATATGTAAGGTTAAAACTGCTATTTTATATACTTCAAAAAGTCAGTTAAATTTAAAAGGTCATTCCAACTTAAAAAGTACTGGAATAAAGAAATTAAGAATATACCATGTAACTGAGCTGAATTTAAAAAAAAGGGAAAAAAAAGCCCTTTTTTTCTAAATAGAAATGCCTATTTCTACTTTACACTGATTTTTTAAATTTTACCTAGAATAATGACTGACCTTTTAAAGCAGTTCTTTTCAAGTATAAATTTTAGTATATGTTTAAAAAGTAAATACATTTCTTGCCCAATAAACAAAGAAAAGAGATGACTTAAAATCAGGTTACTCAGAGTTATATCACAAATATCCAAAACCAGGCCTCCATCTACTGGACACCTGACCTGATCACCTACAGCCCTTCCATCTCAGCATACTTTTATGCTAAATGTTGATTCTCAGTATTGCCTGATCAGTTTAAGATGTTATCTTCTTTCAGGGTATTTCTTAAACACTTACATTGATATTCTGAAAGATCACTTAAGCAAAAACATATGCCAGTTCTCAGGATTAGAATTCACAACTGTCTAATTCTCTGTGAATTTACTCTGCAACTTTACGAGTCTTACCACTCTCTGCTTGTGATCTAGCACTGGAAAAAAAAATAATCCCCCAAAAAAGTCCCACCACTATCTTCATAGAATTGTGATAGGTGTTAGCTAGCAACTTTGATAAAAGGACATCTGCAAAGATTTACACCCTATAGTTGATAGGAATTCAAATGTAATGTACTTACTGTAACATTCTCTAAAATTAAGCCTTATACTGGAAGTAGTGGTCATTAACCACAGTTAATCTGCATAAATTGATAACTCTGTCCTTTAGCTTCAGTATTGCAAGGAAACTCCTGAAGAGTTTCTTCTAAGAAAAAAAAAGTAAAATACTCTTCTGGAGAAAAGAAATACTTACTGGTACTTTGAAGGGTGAGGTATTTGCAGTGTCCATGGAACTGGGTTTCTCTGATGTACTGGTCCCTGAGATACTCCGTCTACGGGGGGACCTTTCTGCTGGTACCTCTGGAAAAAGAGAAGGAAAGTTGAA
Organism: Cuniculus paca; assembly: GCA_004365215.1. Classification (NCBI taxonomy): domain Eukaryota; kingdom Metazoa; phylum Chordata; class Mammalia; order Rodentia; family Cuniculidae; genus Cuniculus; species Cuniculus paca. The sequence continues at coordinate 10,861 of RJWT010000644.1, read as the reverse complement.
ACACTGTTAAGAACCCAAAATTGAAGATCTTTCTCTAAACTGTAAAGTTACTGTTTTTTTTTAAACAAAAATAAATAAATAAAATAAAATAAATCCAGTTGTTTTAAAGGTGTATTACATTCCCTCTTGACATAATTTGCCCTATCTTTGTGGTGTCTGACCTATAAAGACATTAGGAAGACGTGGTCAGAGTTAAGAATCTGCTTTTGTGTGACAACTTATACATTTAAATGCGCACGCATAAAAATAATTTCATCTGAGTTGTGATTAGTATTTAGTTTGCTTAATATTTGCATCTTGGATATAGATCAGCAATGTAGGAGTTAAAAGAATCAAAAGAAATTTCTAAAATTGTTATGAACAAAATACAGTCTATTCTTATGCATGATTTGATCCTGTTTGCACAAAGGTCAAAGTTCGGATCTGTGCAGATAAGATGATTCACCAGACTGCAACAAAAGGGCCATTGAGAAGACTGAAAGCTGCTGCCAGGATAAAATAATATATATGCTTATGCAGATATAAAAATAGATCCGCTTCTCCTCGTTCTGGCAATATGACCTTACTAAGATCTTACTCTGGAATCTTAAATTTGTTCAAACTGACCTAATGAGCTTAAGATTTTACAGATGATGTGCTGCTCTCTAATTTAATTATGATACACTGTATTAAGCCTACATTTTAAGATTTTTTTCAGAGTGATATATATACACACACATATATATGCACATACATACGCAAATACAGATGATAAATATACACGTATTATACCTTTATCACAACTGCTTCCCATCTCCACTTCAAGTGACAGACATATAGGAATCCAGCTTCTCAGACAACATTAGATAATCTTGACATGGACAAGAAAAAAAATACCCACATTCTAAAAAAAGTATTCTGTGTTATCTTCCAGATCTTAAAAAATAAGGTGTAAATCGTGACTCCGGAGACTGACATTTTGATTCCTGCTGTTCTCCCTTTAAGATAGATGCAGTTTAAACTTCCATTTCTGGCCTCCTGGCCCCTGGGACCCGTGCTACTTCCACTTAACAGAAAGCGTTTTTCCTCTCGCTCCCTCCCTGTCTTGCTCTTCCCCCTCCTTCCCTACAGCTTGCAGACTGAGAGAGCAAGTGAGAAAGAAACACACAGGACTGCAGCTACTCATTCAATCAATCGTTCGGACTGCACATCCTCATTAGTTACTTTCAGGCTATTAACAGATGTCCAACCACTGTCTCCCTTCAGTTACAGAAAACGACACGGTATTACACTTATCTGCAGCAAGAGAAAACATTTATTGAAATTTATATTCAGCTAGTGCTTAAAGGACACCATTTTATACAGACTCAGGAATGCACACAAATCAATCCCCCACCCCACCCGCCCCGTGAAAACCCAATTACCCCATTACAGTTGGCATGCTGGACACTGATTTTCTTTTCCATGACTAAACATATCTTCTGTAACAACTTGACCAGTAAGATATAAGCTAAATTGTAACATTCCTAGTGACTGAGAAGTTGACTTCACATCTTATATGCCTGAGCTTAAGCAGAGTTCCATGCTATTATTGCATTTTAAAATTACGACCAATAACTGTAGTCTCTCTCAACTTTTCTCTGACCACTAGTGAGTAAATGAGCCTTAATGTACAAAACCATTTTCAGAATTAGGCACACATGAATTCTAATGCTCATCTCTGAAAAATGGCAGTATAATTAGCTCAGATTCATGGGAATGGCACAGCAGAATTTAAGCAAATCGGTTTGTAGAAGCAAACAACAGCCAGACCCTCAAACTTCAAGAATATAACTTCACAGATTATTCAAGTGAGATTATTCTGTAATGGGGATAAGGAAGGTGGGGAGAAGAATTGATGAAGTTAGAAGAAATCTCATCTTTTTCTGATAATTATCTATAAAGGTACTGTAACCTTATATCAAATTAAAAAGATATTGGATATTACAACATAAGATATTTTAGTCTCTCAGTAATTGACAGTGAGCCCAAACTGATAGAAAAGTAAGTTTCATTATCTAGTATTAACACACTCTAGTAAACAGTTTCCTTAATATGCAATGTCCTGGCTAAGGAAAAAAATTAAAACTTATTTCCTCACTTTTTTTCCAATCATCCAATGGTAGTTTTCAGGCATATGAACTCAGTGTTTTTTCTTTTTGAAAATTATACTAGCCAAAGTGAGCATTCACATTTCAAACTCTAAAAAATATGATACTATACTTTCTTTATTTTTTTTTTTTCGGATCATGGAAAAAAATCACAACTCTATTGCAGCTTTTGGGATGTTACTGTGTCTAGAAAGAAGAAATGAAACTATTTTTTAAGACTGAACGACTGCCACTAAAGAGAGGAAAGAAAGGTAATGAAGTTAAGTCAAGTAGTGAAGAGGATTATTTTACACTATGTTGATTTCTCAACCCTACACAACAATACAATTTATCTTTTGACACAGACAAGATCTTTGAAATACCCAGATTCTTCAGTTCTCGGAAGAGTCATCCCTAAAAACCAGTGTTGTCTTAGAAACAGAGTATGCCTTAGCGAGAACAAAATGGTCAACCTGCTGGATTAGTCACAGGCCGCCCTGCATGTTAAACTGGTCCTGCTACCTTTAACCTTCAATCCACACGCAGAAATGAAAGTTGCTATTATCCCCTGAGAGTTACATTTCTGCTGAGTTGGTAGGACAATCTCTGCTAGTTCCAGCAGGCCAAAGTTAAATAGCTTTCTCTCTCCTAATCCCACTCAAACTACATACTATCACGTTGCCCCCCCATCCAGGGTTCCTTTATTCCTTTTCCTTTACTTTTATCGGCTGTAAAATTAGTGTTCCTTTCACAGTCATGGTATTTGAATTGATTGATTAACTGACCAATTACAGTGCTGGGGGATGGACCCAGGGTCTCAGGTATGTTAGGTTATTTGTTGTATAACTGAACTACTATCCCAGTCCTTTTTAAAATTTTGAGAAAAGGTCTCACTAAGTTGCCCAGGCTGGCCTCCAACTTGCAATCATCCTGCCTCAGCCTCCTAAGTAGCTGTGATCACAGTGGTGCGCCACTGAACCTTACATAATCATTTTTACTATGCTCACCAATAACTGTAAGTCTCTGTAAGACTCACCAATAACTGTCAGAGACACATAAAATTGTTTTAGTAGGGCTGGGGATTTAGCTCAGCGGCACAAGCGCCTGCCTGGCAAGCGTGAGGTCATGAGTTCGATCCCTGGTACCTGAAAAAAATTTATTTTGGTAGATAGAGGTCTGAAACTGCTTCATTCACTTTCTCATCTTTTTAAAAATATATATTTTCATCTTTGGATTGAAAGGGAAAAAGCCTGGTTAAGTTATAAATGTATCTCATTTTCTTTCCACTAGGTAAGAACTATGATAAGTTGGGTGACAACTTATAATGATGAAAGAGAACCTTCAACATAGCTCCACATTGGATAATGTACTGAGTATCTGGGTACTTTTCTTGGCACCTCTACCACACAATCACGTGATTCTGTTAAAGCCGTATTACCTTTCTTGTCCTGGTCTTCTGCATTTATTAAACTGGGTTATTGAGATCAATCAGAGAAGAAAAAAGATTGATAAGTATACAGGTGCAAAATTAGCTTTTTGGAAGAAAGGACCTCTTTTATTTTGAAGTGTAATAGTATTATATATAATGAATGTCATTTCCTCAACATACACGTTTTCCTCTATGTCAACATGCTTTTCTTAATAAGCATGGCAAAGAAATTGACAACTAGGTAAGAGCAAAGGTACTTTTGGTGGAGGATGCGTCTGTCCAACAAACATAAGTTAATTCTAGCCTGACGACCTAATACAGAAGTGTATTGATGGCCTTTAGTCCACTTAGGGAACAAATGCTATGTCTAGGCTATTCAAATGGTGAAACTCACCAGTATCCTAGCCCTTTTTGACTTACACAATGATTTACTATTTTCTCATAGTACTTAGACATAACATTCTTTGACTTTTTAAAAAAATTTAATACATATATGCCACATTTCCCCTCAATTGAGGGTGGTACACTTACTGGTACCACCAACATAAACTTTCCCTTTAAACTTATTCCCTATAAACTCTAACCCTACCCAACTATCAGATATTTAGGTGTAGGAATTTATAAGTATTTCTGAAATTGTTTCAACTCAATGAGCTCTCATGAACAAGCAAAAATTACCAATTATATGTGTGTGCATGTGCATTATTGTAAACTTATATTACAAAAGAATTTATTTATTTATTAAATGGGAAGATGGCCAAGAGATGGAGAAAAGGGGACAGGGGAGGGGAAGTGTACATAAAAAGAATGAAGATGTGTTTTCTACATGCACCAACTCCCCACAACAAATGTTGTCATTATCTTCTGCAAACATGTATTAATAAAATTACAATTCAAATGAAAATGCTCTAACTTTCTCCTAAATGCAAGTCTGCAATGCCCTTAGGTCAGCAAATGTTATTTTAGTTACTGTTACAATGGGGAAGGAGAGAAGAGGAGGGAGAAGAAGGGAGGGATAGGAAGAGTAAGAAGGAAAGAAAGAGAAGAGGGAAGAAGAACAGGGAGACAGACAAACCCAACTACAGTTTAAATTTTGTGTACTTTTCTGTATTTGTTCAATAAAGAGTTTATCACTAGAAGAAAATCCATTTGTTAACTCAACTAATGTTTACTGAGTGTTTAATTCTATGTTCAGATTAAAGAAACTTGAGTAAACAAAATTAAAAAAGGTCTCTGCTTTCATGAAATCACATACAGTTAGGAAGACAAATAATATATAATTGTGAATATCAGAGGTGATAAATATTCTAGGGGAATTAAAAAGCAGGGAGCTGAAGGGGCAGAGTAACTTCAAAGAGGAAGGTGAAGTATGAATCAATACTTAATGCGCTGAGGAAGTTAAACTTGAGGATTTATCCAAGAGGAAGTCTTTTTTCCCAAAAGGAAGTCAGTACACATCTGCTAGGGTAAAGTGTGGCAGGGAGGCAGGGGGGACTCTGGGCCAGTAGGTGGAGGCAAGTAATATGAGCTAAGGTGTGAGAGGAAATGAGGGAGGGGTGCCCAGATTCAGTGTGCTGCAAAGGCCTACATGGATTTCAGCTTTTTACTCTGAAATAAAGAACTACCTAATCAAATATATTTTACTAAAAGTCAAAACTCAAATCATACAGAAATCCCAGAGAGACACTGTTACCAGTATTTTATGAATTATTTTCTTTTCAGGATTTTGAATAGTAAATATGATTCAGGATAAACTGGAAAATTATTGCGTTTGGAAAAAAGAGTAAAGGGAAGTTTTTATGATATTTACTGACAGGTTCCCAAAGCCTCTGAAAAATACCTTAAACAAGAATGTCATCATATGTTATATAATGACATCAAGTATCCATTACTTTTACTTTTTGTTCAATTTAACTGAAGTTCATATACTATTTACATCATATGCATAATTAACATAAATAACAGTTAAACATATTCTGACAATGTCTATTTTTTTAGAATTAGTTATTTTTTAAAAACAGAGAATGATTTTAAAACTTTTTAAAAGAAAAAAGATGTACTACAAAATCAATTCTAGCAGTTCTTATGTGAATAATTTGCCTAGACAAAGTATTTTATGACAATTTTAGCTAATCCTCAATGCTTGTTATGGGCTAAGCACTGAGTGTAGCATGTTTTACTTAGTCCTTGGAAAGTTCTTGAAGTAGTTAAAATTATTACTCTTTTTGATGAAGGTGGAGACCACAGTTAAAAGGAATAACTTTAGCAATACTAAAGCAAGTTTAGGAAATTCATCAAGAAAGGTGAATAAAATGTAGGAAAAGATTTATATAAGTTTCAAGTTGGTGGGTGATAGATACAAAGAAGGAAAATACCACAGCAACATTCTCAAGGTACGAGAAAACACTGTGTTTACAGACAGAGTTGATCTAGCATCTACAGTATGTCTAAAAACACTTCATCTTAAAACCACCCCAAGTCAACTCTTGGTAATTTTGTAGATAAAATTATAAAATGTTAATAAATGTAAATTCTTTGTCAATGATAGTTATTCATTTAATATTTTGATATTGCATTTGGATAACATGCTCCTAATGTTATTTTCCAAAGGAGAATTCCTCAGTTCATTTCAAGTCTTTTTAAAAATCAGAAACATTTCATCAAGCATGAAAAAAAACTGAATATATACCAAAACTGTATACTCTATGAAAGCGTGTTTAGTGTTGCCATGAATGATTCCATTTCACTATAATCTATTTTTCTCCATATTGTAGAAATGATAATGACATTGAAAAGGAGGTGATAAGTCAGTGGCTCAAGTTATTAATGAATGAGATTAGCAAATATCATCTTTCCATGTTATGAATTCTGAATTAGGAGGATTTTTCTCCCATTGAATCCACTGAAAACATTTAAGAAACAGAACAGGATAGAATAGTTGGAGCAAAGGGCCACGGATTTAGCTCAGCAGCCTAAGCGCCTGCCTGGAAAGTGCAAGGTTATGAGTTTGATCCCTGGTGCCGCCAAAAAAGAAAAAAAAAAAAGGGAGAAACAGAATAGTTGGAGGAAATAGATTTGTACTTCTTCAGTAAAAGGGTAACTTTAATACAAGTAAATGGCAAAACATGAAAGAAAAACTCTTTCAAGAAATGAAGTTTCATAGTTTTTGTTGAAGGACTCAATATCACCTTAAGGATGGAGTTAAAAAAACAGTATTTAAAGGAAAAGTAACAAGAGTAGAGAAGAAAAATCACCTACTGCACGTACTTAGTTGCTAACGCTATAGGACCTGAGTGTTATGCAGACTTTAATCCCTACTTTCAGTAGGATTTTTTCTGATACATCTTACATTTACTGTTTTAAAGTGTATGTATCAACTGTCACAAGCACTCAGCTGCTCTGAAATACAAATTTCCAGAGTCACTTTAATTCATCCAATTTGTATCGCTTGGACTGTAGTACTTCACTCAAACAAGCAGTTCTTTCAAATTTGCATGCCTTAGACACTCCAATACATACAAATTGGTGCTAAGTGCAGAAATGCAGTGGATTCTCAAAAAGTAAAGCTACCCAGTCTCCCCTTCTTTTCCTTGCTTCAATAAATGTATTCATTATTGTTATTTTAAAATCATTTGTTCTTGTTAATATAATAGGAAAACAAAGTTCTCCCTGGTCAAAGAATTTGAACACCACCATAGCATTCTATTTCTTCAGTTTAGGATTTCACATCTATTAAGTGGTGTGAAATGGTTAAAAATTTCAGTGCAAATAACACTGTCAGTTGAAAAGGCTACGAAAATAGCTTACAGATGTTTATGTGATATAAAGTTTCAGATATAAAACATACCTCTGATTCTTACTGATAAACCTAGGCATGTCAATGATAAAAAAAACTTCACAGTAATAACTATAACAACAAAACAACATTTATTATGGCTTATTACATGCTAAATATTTTATATGAGTTACTGTATTCTCTTCAATCCCCAACAATCATTTGGAGTTGGAATTATTGTGCCCACTTTACAGACATGGAAATAAGGAAATATTTCACAATTCTGTTCATGTTTGCTCAGCAGGTAAAAGACAGAATCAGGATTAGAATCATGCATACTATTCTGTTCTTCATCTGTAAGTGTCATAATCGAGGAAAACAAGATATACAACCATATAGGTTCTGGTTTTCTTATTTCTTCCTAGAAATAACTCAAACATATGCACATAATCTTTCACACTTCAGAAAGAATCAAGTTGATTAAAAATTTCTCACCAATAAACACAGAAAGGTAAGGCTATGCAGGAAACAGAAACGTCACCTACTTAAATAACAAAACTGCAAAAGTGAAAAAAATTGAATGATATAGGAAAGAAGCTGCAAAGAATATCTACACTTCTGATTCCTTAAATAAAAATGTGATAAAAACTCTCCGAAACATAGCACAGACTTCAATACTCCTAAAGTAATTTTTTATTGCATATTTGAAAGGGGAGATAACTACTTAGACAAACTGTAGAAGACAAAAAGCATGAAGATCTTAGGTTTTGCAAATAACAACTTCTAAATAACAAAGCATTGTTCAGCTTAAAGTGACTGGTTTTAGCATTTCAATCTATTTGTAAGATTTTTTTTTTAATCTCACAACTTCATTTTAATGAGTTATATACTTGTCAATTCTAGAACTGCAACTTTTCAGATGTTTATAGATAGACTCTAAGACTTTTATGTTGAATTTTTCTAAAACTGCTAATAAGTTTCACAATAATTAGGAGTATAATCTAATGTATAAATAATGACCTGTAAACTTTTTCTATAATTGATTTAATAATATGATTGGGGGTATAATCTTAGATTTACCCACACCATGATTTTAGTATTTGCTGACCATTACAAAAAAAGAGAGATTTAGTTCTTGATTATGCCAATGAATTTTAAGAATAGATTTTATATTTCTTCCAGGCACATAGTAACAGAGGTACTGAAAAGAGAGAACATGTAAGATAGGCTGCTTGGGAGGCTGAAGTAGTAGGCTCATTTGAACCTTGGAAAGAGGACAGCCTGGGCAACATAACAAGACCCTGTATCAAAGAGATAGAGACAAAACATACAAATATGTAGATCTTTAATATAAAGATGAAAATGTAATCATTTACTGAGAACTAAATATGCACATGGCATTGTATAAAAATTGTTTTACAGTCAGTATCAATTAATGAAGGTAGTAGGAAAGAGAGGAATCTGATACTGGTTTGTCTCTCTCCAACCACCATACATTGCCAAGTCTGTCTTTGAAATGTCTGTCAGTTTCATTTTGTCCTCTATTTCTACTACCATTTATCATACTACTGTAGAGCTTTTTATGTTCTCATGCAGATTATGGCAGGGACCTCCTAATTTATCTTACTGACTCATCTCTCTGCTTAATGATATCCTGCTCACCATTACCAGATTAAACTCCCTAAAACATTACTTGCTTGATGGAATTATCTTACCAGAGACATCTTTAGTCAGACGAGGATTTTAAAAAATCACCTGGCCCTTCCTAATGTATCTACTGTTTTATGACAATTTCCAATGATTTGCCTGAGTCAGATAATAATCTCTGTTCTCAAACTGGTCATATTCATTTCCTGGTGTCTGTCTTTGCTAGTGGTTTTCACCTACCTGTCAAATCTTGGGCAACCTTTAATTCATTTACCTGCATAAAACTAGACCTAATTACTCACATTTCTTTGGTTCTATTAATAGGTTTATATAAATTTGTATTACTAGATAGTATGTTCTCTTTCTTTTTTTGTGTACCAAACTAAAGTGTATTCCAAAAATACTAGTATTCTGCAGTTGAAGTCTAAGATTTGAATAATGGTGATCTAGTCTAAATTTTAATACAAAATTAATTTTAACAGAATTATCTCAGTTGTAAATATTTCTCCCTACAATGTTTTCCTAAATCATCTGTACCCAATGTTGCTTTGTTGTAGGGAGTATGAGAATAGGATAAAAGGTAATAAACAGTAGTAAAATTTTAACTAAGCAACTAAAAAGCAGTAAGAATACTTAGTCTGGACATTTTTCCTCCTCTTTTAATAGATACATGTGCTTATAATTATGATTTTATTGGGCTGAACCATGAAGAATTATCATTTTTGTAGGCTATAATGGTGAAATTTCAGTAATTTCATATGTTTCAACTTAATATATAATAAATAAAATTTCTAGCTTTTTAAACTTTGTAGCTATTTCTAATTCATGCATGGAATTAAACTACCACCCATGAGGTTAAGTTTAAGAATCATTCTCCTTTATGTATATTAAATTGAACCTTCAGCTTTAAAGATCTTGATAAATAAGTTTTATGGAAAGTTAGGTTTAACAAGTTTGAAATTTTTTCCTTCTATGCATCATTATATTTAAAAATTCACAAATTTCCACATTTTTTAAGAAGTACATTTAAATATAAATCAAGTTTAAGTTTGGTATCTTCAGCTTAATTTCTTTTAGCTTTTTAATTGTACACTCCCATAAGGAAAATTTTTGAAAGAACAACTGTTCTTTTTTTTTCTCTCCTGCTCTAAGGAAATCCCTGAAACAAAGGATGTAAGACAAACAGTTTAAGGCAACCATGATCAACTGTGAGGTTCAATATGGATTCAATGACTATGTTTAGATTTCAGTATAGCTCTTAGGTATTCTTTTGTTCTATTATTTAAGTACTTAGAATGCCAATTTCCTCATTTGATATAAGAAACTGAATTATCATTGATTTGAAATATTAATCAAAGTGTGATCTAGCACTCATTCTCTTTCTGAAGTCAAGCTACATGATAAATAGTAATCAGTGATAGATTTTAAAGTATGGATTCAATTTTTTACCTGGCTATAGGCAGCAAATCTAATTACGTTTTTATTACTTTTTTACCCAATTTTAATAAATTGTATTTTTCTTTGAAGGGCTCTACTTCTATAACTGTTTCCTTTTTTCATTTGGGTGGTGCTGGAAATCAAAAGCCAGGGCCCTAGGAAAGCAGTTTAGCACCAAGCTACTCCTCTAAGACTGTTTAATTGTACTTTCTCTTTTGATAAAATCTTGAGAATTTCATCTGTTTTTACTAGATGTTTAAAAGAAATAATTCTTGGTTTTACTGATTCTATTATGTTTATTTTGATCTTGTATTTCATTACTATCTGCTTTTATATTTATTCCATCTTTCCTTAAGCTCTCTTTGGGCTTATTTTTTCTATTCCTAACATGTTGAATTAAAGGCTTCCTTTCCCTTCCCTTCCCTTCCCTTCCCTTCCCTTCCCTTCCCTTCCCTTCCCTTATTT
>RJWT010000643.1:0-61106 GCA_004365215.1 Cuniculus paca | reverse complement strand
TTTTTTTTTTTTTTTTTTTTTTTTTTTGCGGCACTGGGGATTGAACTCACGACCTTGCGCTTGCTGGGCAGGCGCTTAGACCGCTGAGCTAGATCCCCAGCCCTTGGATCACTTTTTTAGACTGAATTTAATTAGATAAGCACATTTTGAAAACCTAATACTCATTCTCTTTTCTATGTGAATGGGAGTTAATGTTTTTCAAATTGTTCTTAGACTCTGTGTATTAACTATGTATCTTCCTGTTGTGCTTTCTTCTGAGAACTAATTAACTGTGAAAAGAAAGTAAAGTGTTTTGAATCTCATAACTGGATATTGGAATTGTCTTTATTGACCAGATCACGCCATTTTAGCATGTGTTTATAGGAGAACCTTTTCTTGCTTGGTAGGTTGCCATGAATGATTGATAATACTAATATAAAATTGTTGAATTTTTTTTTCTAAATCTTTGTTCTTTGAATTCTGAAATGATATGTTGCTGTCAACTACTAAAGATGAAGTTGATTAAACAAAGAAGCATGGCAAATACTTTGAGTCTTACTGAGCAGAGGTCCCTATTTTTAAGAGGAATTTAAAGTATGGTCTACTTAGGAGAAGTTTCCATCTGCTTATCTGGATCACTATATTAGGCTCCACTTGTTGAATGATAAAACATGCTATTGTGTTCAAGTTTACTCATTTTCGGACATAGTTATACACACCTTTTGAAAGTGCTTTTTGAAATACAACATTGTGGTTGTAATCCCTTTTAAAAACACAATGAGGGAAGTATTTTCAGTATTTGTTTTCTAGTAGAAAGGATTGGTGTGTGATCTGGGTCCCCTTGCCCTCATGGGTCTGTGGATTAATTCAGGGATTCTCAGTCAAAGGTCCTTGCCTCTTGGCAGTACTCTGAGTTGCACGCAGGGCAGGGCAGCTGAGCCTCTGAGTGAATTGTAGCATATGAGCAGTGTTCCTATCTGTGTGACAGTGGCTTTCATCAGGCTTATTAGCTGTTCTCTGGAATTTGGGGCGTTACTCTGAGGTTCTTGTATTTTAATTAGCGTTTTCTCCAGTTACTGCACAGTACAAATTGGGTGGGTTAAACAAAAGCCTATAAATCCGAGATCAAGATTGTGTGGGATTGGTTCCATCCCCTCTGAGGTCTGTGAGGAGGAGCCTGTTCTAGCACAGTCTCCTTGGCTTGTTATACAGCCATCTTCCTATGCATCTGATGATTTCCTTGTACAAGTCTTTGCCAGCTATTGTATAAGGACACCAGTAATAATGCACTAAGACTCCACTCTATTTCTAGTGCACACGCTGTCTTAATGATGTCTGCAACGACCTGTTTTCAATTAAGGTTATATTCTGAGCTAGTAGGGGTGAGGGCCTCAACATACAAATTTAGGGGACAAGAGTAAAGACAGTTTAACATGTAACAAGTAATGTGACATTTTCAAAGATGAAAAATTAAGGGTAGAGTAACCTTTACAGGTTAACTACCATCAATTAAAGTGTGCTGGGGTACTGGATACTTTATAGTACAAGAAAGAATAAGATAGACTTCTTTTCCAAAAATGTTACTGTGGTGAGTGATGTTTGAATCATTAGTGTAGTTTTCACATAAATCCCTTAATACTTTGTCATTAAGGAAGAATAGGACAGTTGAGTTTAGAACAAGTATCTGAGTGGGCCTCTTAGAATACTGCCTTCTCTAAGTAGAGGTGAAGTTGGATGAAAGAATTAGGGTAATTCATTTTCCAAGTGGCATTTGGTGTTTGTTTTCATTATAAGTTAATGAGAGACCTTGAGTTCTATCCCAACACTGCAAAAAGAAGACAGAAAAGAATAATAATCATTTGAGTACTTACTAGACCATCAGTACTGCCTTCAGTGTTACTCTTCTCTTCCCCTAGTGGGATTGAACCTAGGGTTTTGCACCTGCTAGGCAAGCACACTACTGCTAACGAAGTCTCCAGCCACTCAGAGTTACTTATTTTAAGATGAATTGGGATTTTAGATAACACATAATCAGACGTTTAGAAGGTGCAAGTTGTCTTAATTCCTATAATCTGTACCTGAGGACATTGAGAACCTATGGTATACACAGGTTGGTCATGTTTTAAGTGTCTTGCACATGTTTTTTTCATTTAGGACAGTTTTTTTGTTAGAAGTATGGATATTTATTACTTTTTTTTGAATTGGATAAAGTTGGCGGTGCTAGGACTAATCCATTTCCTAGAGGCTAAACTTAATTAAAACAATTTTAAAGCAAATTCTCAGATTTTTGGCTTACAGAATTCATTTCGTAATTGTAACATCCTTCTTTGCTACCCTGATAAGAAATGACGACAAATCTAAAGTATGAAGTACTGAAATGTATCCATCCAGATACATTCATTTACATACTACAAAGCTTTTTTCTACTTTAGTATTAATTGCATTGTTACCAGCTTTTCCTCTCACAGACATCCCAAAACAAACAAGCCTTGAAGGGTATTTGGAATTTCTTTTTCTGAAGCATTTTCTTTTTTGAGTTCAAGGAGTACTGAGCTAGAGTCCCTTATACTCCCGTGGTTTATTATATCTCAGTTAGTTGGTTCATTAATTAATGTATTTATTTGTGAGACAGGCTCTCCTCTGCAGTCAAAGTTGGCCTGGAACTAACTGTGTGACCCAGGCTAGTATTGAACTCGTGATCTTTCTGCCTCAGTTTGTGGAGTAACTGGGATTGCAGGCATGTGGCACTCCTCCCCCTTTATAGTTTGTCTCTTAGTACATTTAACACAGTGCGTTTGTATTAGTTCCCCTATTACACAGTTGCAAAAGTGTAAGTTAGACATATGTATTAGGCAGATGCAATTAATAATTGGGAACAAGTGATGGTTGGTGCTTTTTGTAATGAGATTAGAAAATGATCTCATTATAAGCTCCAAAATTGTATCTCTGTTAAATGGTCACCTATTGAAGATGATGAATTAAGTGAAATGGTTGAACATCTTTCATATTTTTTTTATCTTTTAAAAAAACCCTGAGGTTCACAATTTATCTTTCAAATGAACCTTGTTACTTACATTTATTATAAAGTATATAATTACTGTAATTAAGGTGGGTAATTAGGAAGAAGTTGTCAAATCACGGACATTATATATATGGTATACTGAAGATAAAGAAGCCTGATTTATAGTAATGCTTGGCTAAAATGAGCTCCTGACTACTTCAACAGATTTTTCTCAGTTCAGTGTAATTTAAAAAGAAGAGATTGTCAGATTTTTCTGATGGGTGTTTATGGATAATTTTAACTTATTCTTTAAAACATAATCTGCTTTGTACTAATAGAGTTAAATTTAAAAGTTTTTATTTTCTCTTGAACCCTATGAAATTAAATTAGACCTTGCAGGTGCTGGTCACGTTCTGTGGAACGCGTTGGTAGTGGTGATGTTAAAGATACTTTGATTATGCTTTCATAGGATAACAATTTCCCTTTCTGTCTTTGGGTTTAGAGAGAGATACTGGTCTTTCTGAAGTGATTATATAGTGTTTCATATATGCTATAACTTTTATAATAGATTAAGATGAGTGTTTAATAGCTGTACTTTTTTTTTTTAAATGGAACTAAATACTATTTAACTTACAAGGTAGACACTCTTTAGTAAAGAAAATGTGATACAGATGGTAAGCAAAGTACTTTGATTTTTTAATAAGGGACTAGTTAATCAAAGAGATTTCTCAACTTCTGTTGTGAAACCTGTAATAGAGAATAATTTGAAAGGCATACAATGCCCATCATTATAATCCTTTGATGTAGATTAATGATAGTGAAGTTACATTTTCTAATTGCTTCTCTTATCTAGTTTTTACTAAATTTTATGAAAAACTTGGCTAGGTAGCACCTTTGTTTGTATTGTACTCTGAAGTACTCAATTTCAGAGAACTAGAATTCTTTAAAATGTCATCATTAAGAAATTTACTATACAGAGGTAAGGCTGATATTTTTCTTCCTGAAATGAATGTGGTAATTTATTAAGCTTAGAAGCATTCACCTATTTAAAACTGTTGTGATATTAATAGCATGGTTTATGTTTCAGTGATAGTACTGTTTTTATTTTTACAGTTTTCTTTTAGAGATGCTGCATAAAATTCAGAAATTTACAGTCATGTTTGCAGTTCTGGGCCCTTGCTTTGTTATACCAAATTAGATAAATAAAATTTTTTTGAGCAAAGTTATTATTACTAGATTATCAGTGAAATTACTGCATACATATAAAATTACATGAACATTTACTGTCTTCATTCACTTCTTTATCTGTTAGGAGATCATGTACACCTGAATGTGAAATCTGTTGTCCTTTTGGTTTTAGGAATTCTAGTCAATAAGTGTGTTATTACTACTTACAGACCTTACTTTTTCTTTAAGTGTCCAAGTCTCCATTTTGTAAGGATTGTAAATATTGAGGATTTCAGGATTTGAATGATTCTTAATTTACCTGTGTTTAAAAAATAAATTTTAAAAACTCAAATACAAGTTTTTACCTGAGAATTAACCTTTAAGTCTTTGTAATCCTGAGTCTTTCTTAAAAAGTAATGTTGGTAACATTTCATTTTGACCTTTCCTCTGGGCTTGAGGTTCCATAAGAAATGGCTTAGTTTTGAAATCTGCTTACCATTGCAAAGACCTTGTTGAATTTAGATGTAAAGTCAGATCGTTGTGATTTCCAAGATTCTGTCTCAGTAACACTTTGTGGACGAGGTGCTCTCACTCAGCTTCAGCCCGGGAAGGGCAGGGCAGCATCCGCCTTTATCAAGATGAACGCCGTTGTTTATGGCTTTACTGCTTTCAGTGTATTGCTCTCGCTTCAGGTGGTGGACCTGTGAAGTTTTTATAGAGTCGAGTTTGACTGATAGGTTTTTTTTGTTTGTTTTTTGGTAGGCACAGATCACATCTGAAATTCTTACATACCCTATCACTGAGCTCCCTCCCCAGCCTTAAAATTAATTTTGATGTCCCTTATGTAAGTAAAAGAAACATTGCTGTGATCCACCCTCAAAGTCCTCCCCCTTACTTTGAACACACACTTACCTTGTCATTCTTGCCACTGTCTGAAACAGTTCTGGAAGTGTTTTTTTTTTTTTTTGTGAGTGTCTTTACTTGAGCTAGCATGGCTGACTTGGTGTTATGAATTAATTCAAAATATTTACCTTTTATGGTCATTTTGACTTTGGGGAAGAGCCAGAAGTCCAGTGATGCCAGATCTGGTGAATAACGTAGTTGGGGACACACTGTAATGTTTTTGTGAAGTCACTGGATAGCAGTGTTCGACATGGAAGAGCACTTCCAGAACTGCTTCAGAAAGTGGCAAGAAAAATGGGGTATGTGTTCAAAGTGAGGGGGAGTATTTTGAAGGGATCAATGACAATCCACATTGTTATAATAACTTCTAAAATTTAAAGCATTCATCATATATTTTGATAGTAGTGCTATACCCAGTAGTGGTATAGATCATGTGGTACTTCTGTTCAGTTTTTATACTGAGCAAATGTGTCTTTAAATATCAAGCATTAATGTCTTATTAAATTCCATATCTATCCTTTTCTTTCTTTTTTTTAACCTTGCTTTTCTTTTTCTTTTTAATTTTGGAGTATCTTTTTTTGTCTTCAGCTCTTGTCTCAGTGAAGTATGTTTTATGTTTTGTTCTCTGCTGTACCTCTGATCTCTAGAACACTGTCTAGCACAAGTAGGAATCAGTAAATACTTGTTGAATGAAACGCTAAGTACCTGCGGCGGAGGAGGCCATAGTCTAGTAGTAGAGAAAGAGGTGTGTAAATAAAAAGTGACAGATTTTAGTAGAACTACAAACAGAATTCTTTGGGAGCTCAGGATGACTGGGACTAATGTGTTTAACTGATTCCTTTCCTTTCTTTCTATCAGATTTGAAGGAAGATACTTCTAGGCCAACTTTATTTAATGATGCAGAAAACAAGAAAAATTCAATAAAAATGTGGTTTAGTCCTCGAAGTAAGAAGGTCAGGTATGTCGTGAGGAAGATTTCGGTGCAAACCCAGCCTCAGAAGACAAAAGATGAAAATACTCAGCAAGCCTCAGTGTACGAATTTGTTTCTGCAACTCCTCCTACAGTTGTTTCTAAGAGCACTAAAAAAGCTTCTACAACATCTGCAAAAAAGCCAAAAAAGAAAACTTTAGCTGAAATTAATCAAGAGTGGAATTTAGACACAGAGAAGAAAGGTGATGAACTTGATCCCAAAGAAGAATTCAAGGAAAAGCAGGTATCCTTCTGTAGCCAGCCCTCCATTATTGGTAGTCCACAAGTGAGTGGTGAAATAGACTTACTAGCAAGCGGCTCTGTAACAGAATCT
Organism: Cuniculus paca; assembly: GCA_004365215.1. NCBI lineage: Eukaryota > Metazoa > Chordata > Mammalia > Rodentia > Cuniculidae > Cuniculus > Cuniculus paca. The sequence continues at coordinate 54,752 of RJWT010000643.1, read as the reverse complement.
GAAAGTTGTGGAAGCTTCACTGAAGTCTTTCTACCATTGGCTGAGCATATAGAGTCTCCAGAGAGTAACAACAAGAATGAAGTGACTCCTGAGAAAGGCTGTGAAAAGGATCTTACTTTTAAGATATCTTCGCCATTGGGTCATAATGGAAAACATGGACAAGGCAACATACTTTCTAAGCCTGTTTCTAAGAAGCGTAGAAGCAGTATTCCAAGCACCAGTGGCGATGTTAGGCAAACAGTGCTCTCAGAAAACATAGTGTTGCTTGACTGTTCACCACCAGCTTCAAGCAAACTTCAAGTTGATGACACATTAAGGAGGGAAAGTGATAATGTATCAGATGACTCCACCAGCCTTTCGCCATGTGCACTGCCTTCTACTCTGAATAGTTACAGTTACAGACGACTGATGTCGAGCCCTTCTGCAATGAAGCTGTCCCCCCATGACTTTACTGCCAGGAAAAGAAATCACAGAGGAGAGACTTTACTTCATATTGCTTCTATAAAGGTAGGATGCTTATTCTAATACACATAATGAAACCGTAACTTTCTATGTAACAAATACCTAAGAGGGTCAGCTTATTGAGAGAGAAAGTTTATTGTGGTTCATGGTGTTGGAGGCTCTATTGTGATTGCCTGATCCCATCACTCTGGGCTTGTGACTGCATATCATGGGAGTATATGACGAAGCAAAGCCCTTCACCTTGTGGCTGAGAAGCAAAAGGGGCGAATAAGGACAAGTGCTGGGGTTCTATTTTGTTCTTCAAGGGCATTCCCCCAGTGACCTGAAGGCCTTCTACCAGGCCTCAGCCCTTAGTATTTATACTATCGTGCTGGTGATTGTGTCTGCAACACAAGAGGCTTTGAGGGACATCAGAGATGAAAACTGTAGTAGTGACCAACTGTGAAGCAATTTCTTTGGGGCTTATAAGAATTGGACTAAGATAACTGCTGCAGATACGATACTTCCTGTACACTAGAAAAGCGAACTTCACAGAGACTGCCTGTCTGCCTTGTGCAGTGGCCCTGACTCTGGGAAGCAAGATCTTATAGAAGAAAACCAGTGTTTGATTGTTTTGTAGCTCCTTTGCCAAGTGCTTTTGCTTTTGTCTGTGTTTTGTTGACCCTTTCTTTGCATGAAAAATGAATATATGCAAGTGCTAAACTACGGTGGCAAAATATTTTTACGTTGGAGAAGAGCTAGAGGCAGTGGGAGAGGGGGATAAGCTTCTGTCTCTGTTTGACAATCCCTGTAGGCATCTCCTGTGTCTGGAAGGGGATTTCCTCATCAGACGTGACTCCTGCAGTTTGCCACAAAGATGCTGCTGGCCCTGTGCCTTCCAGTCAGCCCTTTCTTTTACTGGCCTGCTTCCTGAGGTTAATTCTCTCTTAATTACTGCTTCAGTACCTGGTGATCCTGTTGCTCTCTGGAGCCTGGCCTGTTTTCTAAGCAGGAGGCCCAGTGGCAGGGCTTAGCCCTTGTGGTTGACAAGTACAACCAGCGAAGGGAGTGGGCAGCACCCGGCCCTTCAGACTGTTAGACTGCTCTGGACTTTGTGGAAGTGTTAGGAAAGTATTATGTGGTGGCGCTTAGTATTATGTTAGTGTCACTTTTATGTTCTCTTGTGACTTTGTATGATAAATTCACATGGGAAATCTCTGAGTTTTGGATGGATAGAACTGTAAGTTTTGGAAGAAGGAGCTCTTTGGAGGCCCCTAAACGTGAGCATGCAGTAGACACTGAGCGTGGTCCACTGGTTTCTCTTTTTGTGTGAAGAAAGGGAAGAGCACAAAAATGAATGTCTCCCAACATTTAGTGGCTTTTCCCGCTGGCTTTTATTCCAAATTAATATAGTGAATTTAGTACTGATGCCTATGGGAGAGGGGAGAATGTACCACTGGCCATGCTGAGGGTCTCATGGGAGATCCTTGGACAACTCAAGTTGTCGAAGTTGGTTCTGGTTATGTTTTACTGTGATTCTGCAAAGCATGACATGGAAGGCAGTCTTTTTTAAATCATATACATTCATAAACTATTATAATCGTAACCTTACAATGTTTCTGATAACTTTACAGACATAAGTAGTGTAATATTTAGTATTTGGTTTCTGTGTTTTGCCTTTTGGGAATTTTTATACCACTAGGCAAGTATCCACTTAGGTTAGTCAGGAATTTTTCTTCCAACTATAAGACTAATTTATCTTTTTATGACACATGCCTATAATTCCAGCACTTAGGAGGATTCCTGTGAGTTCAAGGCCAGCCTGGGCTGCATCGTGAGTTCAAGGCCAGCCTAACTACACAGTGAAACTGTCTCAAAAAAAAAAAATATATATATATCATTTTCAATGAGGACCAAGAGATGAAGAGAAGAAGGAGGGATGTAGAGGATGAAAGGAATTAAGGTGTGTTATGTACGTGTACGAACTCCCCGTGATGAATGTAATTATTATTTATTGCAAACATGTACTAGTAAAAGTAAAAATTAAAAAATAAATGAGGATCTCTAGAACCTAGAGTTTGATCCAGGGTTTAATAAACTGTGTTTTTAAGGATGTGGTTAACTTCAGCTTTGCAAGACAATCTGTATCAAAACTGTTCATTTCCTCTATCCTAGGGCAAAAGTAGCAATATATAAACCATTAAAACTTTTATAGAAATTCACGTGGCTGGCCCAAGGGCCATAGTTTGTGTTTCTTTGGTCTTCAATAGAATATTAAAATAGGAAAAATAGTTGCATGATGCTGTCTTGGGGGATTTTCTTCATTGACCTACTCATGACTGCTTCATACAAGTTTTAGTAGATCGCGAGTTTACTCGAAAGGCCTGCCAGAAGTAGTTACCCATTTTGAGCCAGGTGTGGCACATGCCTATAATCCCAGCATTCTAGGAGGCTAAAAAGTAGGAGGATCACTGGTTTTATAGTTCAGGCTGGAGAACTTAGTGACTTAGTGAGACCCTGTTCCAACATTTTAAAAGGGGCTCAACTCAGTGTGAAAACCCTGGGTACAAAAAAAAAAAAACTTCCTTTAAACTTAATTATCAAACACTACTTTCTTCATCAGTTGGCAGAGTGTGATACATTTAGAAAATCTCATTGATTTCTGTTGCTTTTTGAATCACAAATTAACAGTAGTGTTTGTTGTAAAAAAAATTTTCTGAGCTGAATGTATTCTGTCACCTAAGTTTGATTCTTTTTTTTTTTTTCCCCCACACAAATGCTGGGAATACCACCACCATCAACAACAAAACCCAAAAAATAAAGCAACAGTATATTTGTCAATCCTAGGTATATCTTTTTAGAAATCATTTTCATCTTACTCTTATCCTGTTTTCTTTTGTAGCTAAGAATGAATAATCTTGATGTGCTAGAAAACAAATACTGCAATTCTTTTGTTTTTGTGTTTTGTGTGCACCTTCTTCAATCAAGGATTTGAAAGGGGTTTAAAGTTGAAGCCACCATTAAATGGAACAAGGAGCAGGGAAAAAGCAGAGCACTACTGCATAATGAATTTAGATTTGGTGACCTTAACAGCAGGCAAAGAAAATAAGGGAAAGTACCAGGTCTTTCTGCTGTCAAAAGATAAGGTTTTCGTGGTGATGGTTGTTACAGTTATTTTTTCCTGAAGCAGATCGGTAGATTTCTAGTTTCCTTGTTCCGTTTGTTTTTCTTGAGTTTCAGGAGGCAGGGTTGTTGCTCTCTCCATGCTTGAGCTGCGCTCTGAGGGTGGAGTGCAGCGGTAGTTTTACTCTTCTCTTTGCTGGGTTAGCTTCCCCTGCTGCAGGTCGGGCTCTGGAGTGGTCTCTGAACTTGGGAATGCTATTTATCGCAACATTCTTTTAACATCTTGCTCCAAACCTACTTGGAGACATCATTTTGGCCATGATCTTTCCATATCTACCACACTATGGCCTCTGCTTGTCTTTACTTTCTCTGAACAAACATGCTTGCTAGTTTTCTGTTGCTTCCAGAACAGACCATTGCAACGACTTAAATGTGCAAATTAATTTTCTTACAGTTCTTTAGGTCAGAAGTCTGGCATGGGTTTTATTAGGCTGAAACCAATTTATCAGCTGTTCGTTCGTGCAGGCTGTAGAGGAGGATCAGTTTTCCTGCTCGTGTGGGTGGTTCAGCGTAGTTCTTGTGGTAGGAACAGGGTAGTTCTTGTGGTAGGATGGAGATCCTGATTTGTTGGCTTTCAACTGAGAGCTCTTTGAAAGTTCCAGAGACTTTCATGTTCCTTAGTTGGTGGGCTTCTTTTTTGTTTTGTGTTTTTGAGACAGGGTCTCACTATATAGTTTAAGCTGACATTGAACTCACTGTGCAGCCAAGGATGGCCACAAGCTCACTGTGATCCTCCTGCCTCAGCCTCCAGAGGTGCTGGAATTGCTAGCGACCCTCTTTCTTCATCTTCAAATCCTGCAGTAGCAGCCTGAGACCTTCTCACATGCCATTTCTGTGTCATAAAGGGAATGTTCTCTGGTTTTAGAAACTCACATGATTAGATTGGAGGCTATCTGGACAGCACAGCATCCTTTCCCCATTACTTTGCATCCTGAATCCTGCTGCAGAGTTCTCTTAGTCGTGTGAAGTTCCCTTTGCCTGTGAGCTAACATATTCACAGGTTCTGGGGATTCGGATGTGGTCATTTTAGGGCCATACCACTGAAGTCACTTCCTACTATGTCACCCTTCTTTCTTTCTGAACTTCTTGGAGGCAGTTGCCCCACTATGTGACAGCCAGAGCATTTAGACCCAAACCAGAACCTGGCAATTCTCTGCCACCTCCGCAGTGTGTAACTATTCCTCTGTTGTTCGAATAGCGATAACCCATGTGGTTCCTTCTTGAATACCTGTTGTAGTTAAAATGCTACTGAGAACATCTTATTGTGAGTTTATGAGAAAGCATTGTGAGTAGAAAGTAAGATAAACGCATTATTTTTCTAATTTAATAACAATACTGAGGACACAGAAAAATTTCCTTTTTCTGTTACGTCACTGTTGCTTGAGAGCTTGTAGGTGCTGGTATCTCCCTCCCCTCATTTCTGTGGCACAGATTCTTTTTTTTTTTTGAAAAGAATACAACCAAACAAAATAAAACAGTAGAGTCACTCACAACAAAACAATGAACATGGTACATGACTTCTAAACAGGGTAAAAAGCAATCAATAATGGCTACCATAATGACTCTTGTTATCTGCAATATAACTGTCTGGCACAAATTCTTAACATGACAGTGATTACTTATAACTCATGCCACAGTCGCGAACTCACTGCGAAGTAGAATGGCTTGCAGTGGAATGTGCCATGATGTGTTTGCCGTACAGACATAACTGATTATCTTGTGAAGGCTACTTAAGGTAAGGTCTCTTAAAATACAGCAAAGGTGGTGGAGATCTACTGAGTAGAAAGTCCCTTGTGAGAAATCTTCAGAAGAGCTTGACTTTGTAATTCTTTATACCGTAAGGCAGCTGTGTTAGTGTTACTCATCCTTTATAGTAGCTGCAAAAGAAAGTAGCAAAGGACACAAAGCAAATTGGCATCTGTGGTATGTTCAAGATTTTAATTTCTAAAAAAAATGAAAAAAGATTTTAATTTCTGGAGCACTTCTTGGAGCCAATACAATAGCCACCTTTTCCAGTCACCCACCATCCATGTAGAAGCCCACTTTGGTAACACCAGTAACTTACTGTAATGTTGGTTGGGGCATGTTAGACTCCTTTATGAAATTAATTTTGTTCAGCAAGTTCCAAGAAGCTAGAGTGTTTAATATATTTTAGAGTTCTATTCCAGAAGTTGTGTGCGTGCGTGTGTGTGTGTGTGTGTGTGTGTGTGTGTGTGTGTGATATTTAAAACAGCATCTAATTGCTAGAAGGGGAAAATTTTAGCAACTTGGTTGTTCTGGGTAAGTCATTTTCATTGTACTTAATTGTAATGTCCTATATTGTTTTTATGAAGATTTTTATTAATGATATTTTAGAAGAGCTAATCTTTATAAGAAAAAAATTGTGTGGTTTTGGAGGGTTAATTTATATTTTGGAATATGCATATATCTGCAATATATGAGAATGTGTGAAGAATCTTTTATTGAAGTTAGCAATATAAAAATTTAGTAGCATATACATATGTACTCTTTATTTTCAGCCTTTAAAGTATTATTGAAAATGCCAGCTCCATTTAAAATTTCTTGTAAGTCTTAATAAATACTTTCCTTAGGTAAATTTTTTTTGGGTATGGTTTAAGGAAGCCTCAGTTCTTTCAAATATGAGATTGAATGTTTCTTACCAGAAAGTATTCTGTAAGAGAAAAAAATAATTTTAAAAAATGGAGAAGCACAAGTTAATTTATTTCCTTGAAACTTCATATCTATTCAAACTTACCCTGTTACTCTGGACCCTATCTAATTATCATAATTTTATTTATGTGCATGACATTAAATTTACATAAAGAAAAAGATGAAAATATGACAAACTTTTTAAGTGCCAGGGAGGAGACAGCAGATTGGGTATAAAAAGCTAGCACTTTGCTAATCAACTGTGGGTTTTAGGAGGTGGAATGTTAATAGAAGACACCTTTGATAATACGGAAGAAGTGACATGAAAGAAAAATAGCAATTGTCTAGCAACTTAAAAGAGAGGCAGCTCATGTTGAAACTGTCACTGGGTTCCTATTTGACTGTTGCCATGTCACTGCCATTTCACATTTATGTAGAATTAAAATGGAATTTTTGAGGATGTTTTAAAAATACATTTTGTAGAAATTTGTTATATTGAAGGTAGGGAATATGTGTTTCTGGCAGTTTATGTACTATTCAGGAGATTGTTTAAAATTACTCAATTTTCTATCTTCCTAGATGTTCCTGGGTTGATTTGGGAGTAAGTAGAATATAGAACAAAAGTTTTTAAATACATGATACATACTGTATTTTCTTTTTTTGAGACAGGGTCTCACTACATAGTCCAGGCTGGCTTTGAACTCACTCCGTCACCCAGGCAGGCCTCAGTATCTCAGTGATCTGCTTCAGCCTTCCGAGTGTTGAGATTACAGGTGTGCATCTCTGCACCCAACTAGTAACTTGTATTGGAAGTATAGAATTTGCATCCTTAGGAATTTTGGTTGTCTTTATTTATTTTGTGAAGCAGGAAATTGAATCCAGAGCCTTTGCACTGAGATACATCCCCTCTCTTACTTTTCATTTTGAGACAGCGTCTCACTAAATTGCTAAATTTTCTAGGCTGATCTTTAACTTGTGATCCTCCTACCTCAGCCTCTCAGAATACTGGAAGTACATTTGTGTGAATCAACTTGAGACACATATAATGCTTACTTTTAGGCACATTAAACATTTAAGGGCATTTTTGTTAACCTTCGGCCTTAACAGTGTAAGTTATGTGCGTGTTTGTGTATTTGTGTGTTTTCCTGAAAATATTTGGGCAGTAGCTCAAAATATGCAAATAGAAATAAATGAAAATAAAAAAAGCAGAAGTTTTTATATTTAGGGGGCATAGTACTTCTATATTATCAACTCAGTAGAAGAAAAACTTCATTTCAGAAAAGCACAGTGTCTAAGTTACAGTTCAGTAGGAGTGAGAAGTGATGGTGTGTTATTGCACACAGTTGGGTGACTATAGATAATGTGCCTTATATTTCAAAAACCTACAAGAAAGGATTTTGAATGTTTTCACTATAAGGAACTAATACATGTTTGAGAAGATATGTTTTTCTTGATTTAAACATCCTACAATGTATAGATGTATCAAAAGTCACATTATATCCATAAATATGTAAAATTTTTATATTTTTATGTCTATTGAAGAAATACAAACTTTTAAAGAGTATAGAAGATCAGAGATTTCATTTTCCCTTAAAGAAATATTTTACAAAACCAACTGAACACAAAACTGGATATGTAGCTTTATTTATGCCACCTTGTTCAGAGTAAGCTCTATTATCTTCGTGGACAGTGCCTTTCTCATGTTATCCTAAAAGAACTGATTTAGTTATATTTGCTGTGACTGGTAATAGTGTAATTTCAGGAGACTTTTACCTTTATTGTTCTAGAAAGCAACAAGGCAATTATCCTTTATACTATAGCAAGAATTTTTTTAAAGGTGTTAAGAGTGGACAATACTTACTTGAATACATAATCAGATATGAAAGATGTCATATTTTTTTCCACATTCAGTTAATGGACACGATGAAGAAATGATAATATTTAATAGTTTGAAGACTGTGTATCTCACCTCTGGGGAAGGACCAGAAAGAATGAGGCTTGGGGTGTGTAGCAATGTGGTAGATCATGTGTTTCATTAACAAGCAAGAAGCCGAGGTCCAATTCCCAGCAACTCTCCCACCCCAAACCTGGAGTAAATATTAAATGATTTCATCTGTTGTTTTGAAATTTTTTTTTGTCTTTTTTCTGTTATTTTAAGCAGCAACTGCTTCTGCCATGAAAATACTTTTGAGCAAATAAGGTAAATATAAGCTAATACATTAGGGTAAATAGAACAACTGCCCATAATATGAGCATTTTGGGCAGTTGTAACATCGATTTCACTGAATAGCCTCCTTCACTGTGAATGTGTGTGTGCTTTTTTTTTTTTTTTTTTGCGGCACGGGGGATTGAACTCACAGCCTTGCGCTTGCCGGGCAGGCGCTTAGACCGCTGAGCTAGATCACCAGCCCTGTTTTTGAGACAGGGTTTCACTATGCGGTTCAGGCTGGCCTTGAGCTCACTTTGTAGCCCAGGCTGGTCTCGAACTCACAACAATCCGCCTGTCTCAGCCTCCCGAGTGCTGGGATTACAAGCGTGAGCCACCACGCCCGGCTGTGTGTGTGCTTTTTAATACTGAGAAAACATTTGCATGTGTGTTCAAAATTTTTTTTCACAAATGAAATGATAACTTTAAAAACTTAACTATATGGGCAACTGAAGTCAGTAGACAATTCTCAGAAGTACAGTTGGCCAATAAATACGCAAAAAAATGCTCGTTATTGTAGCCATCAGAAAAATGTAATTTAAAACTACACCAAAATGTCATCTTACTGCAGAAAAAATGACTATCATCAAAAAATCTAATGATAAAAAGTGCTTGTGAGGAGGTAAATGGAATTCTTCTGCATCGTTGGTATAACTACTGTGGAAATCTGGAGATTCTCAAAAAACTAAAAATAGAAATTCCATTTGACCTAGTTGTCCCTGTTTTAGGTCTCTTCCCAAAAGAGTTAAAATCACCATCTTTCAGGGATAGATGCATACCCATGTTTATAGCAGCACAGTTTATGATAGATCTAGGGAGCAATGTGTATGTCTGTCATCAGATGAATAGGTAGGGAAAATGTGGTATTTATATACACAGTGGAGTATTACACCACCATAACGAAAGAATGATAAACTTGAAGCATTTGTAGCTAGATGGATCCAACTTGAAAACAGTGTTAAAAGAAGTAAGTCAGACACACAAGCTTAAATAGCACATGGTTTCTCTTATATGAGAAACACATACATAAACACAAAGAGCAAAACAGAAGAGAAATAGGAAGAGAGAAGTTCAAATACTTCCCCAAGCTACATAGTCCATTGTTTCAAAAACTTTTTCATATATGTTTTGGTTACTTTTCTTCGTTGCTGAGACAAACACCTGACACCCAAAGTGAAGCAAGGAAAGGTTTATTTAGCTTACAGTTTCCGGAGATTTCAGTCCATAATCAGCTGGCTCCAAAGCAGGGTGGCATGACACTGGGGCAACACTTCAAGGCAGCAGCCAGAGCAAAAGAGCAAACCAAGCCTCTTCTCTATCCTCAAATTGTACACAAGCCACCACCCCCCTTCAGGGTGGGTGTAACACAAAATGTCCCTGCCCTCCTTTGCACAGGATGAGGATATTTACAAAGTAAGAACCCTGGCTCCCTGCTGAGTCCCTCAGTTAAACTTTTAAATTGTGCAAGTTGATACAATATATTAACCATAACAATATATGTTAATTTGTTTCACTTACACTACAAGTTTATCTTAGTTCATTGAAAAGAAAGGTTTGTTTCATTCTGCTTTGTAAGAACCTTTGGTCTGTCTTGTACTCTTGAGTAACTATTTTGAAAATGATGACACACAGTGCATTCACTATTCTTTTGTTGTGTTTTAAAATTTTATTTTTTCATAAAATAAAACTTCATTATGATCAGATGATCACTGACCATAGGTTCTTTATTTAGTATCTTGGAAGGAATTTTGAATATGGCCAGGGTTATTAGTTTAGTATCTTGAAATGAATTTTGAATAAAGACTGTCTCAGGACTATTTATGTATACGTAACTTGCTTCTTAGCTTATGAACAGTAAGTGAAATAGAGTCTTTAAAAGAAATTTTCAGTATCTTGCTTTGTTTTTGATGCTTTTAAATATCTTTTTATTTTTTCATTGTTTTACCAGGGTGATATACCGTCTGTTGAGTACCTCTTGCAAAATGGAAGTGACCCAAATGTTAAGGACAATGCTGGATGGACACCATTGGTACTTTTTTTTCCTTTATTCTGGGGATGTTTGCTTTTTTCTCCTCTCTGTGTTTATGTTTTATAGTTTATAGTTACGTGGTTGTCTATACATCATCCTCTGCCACCTACACACACATTTTTAGTCTGATGAATTTATGTTTTCACTGAATATGAGAAAATAATTACTTTCCATCTACCTTTTCAGTTGTGACAGGCAAGAAATTGGCTACCTTTTGACTGCCTTTAGATTTAGAATCCAGCTCTACTACTCGGCTGAACTTAGCTCATGTACAGAGGGAACTTACTACAGTTGGCTTGAGGCTTCATTTTGCAGCATGCACGACGCTGGAGCCCAGTTTGGTGGAGCAAAAGGAAGTCAGAAGGACTGAGCATGGCATAGGAGCACAAAGCAGTGCTGCTTACTGAAGATCTGTCTTAGTTTTAGTTACACACTGTCCAATCTGGTTGCGAATAGATCAAAGCAGAGAAAGCTTTCTTACATGAAACACGTTTAAATCTTTGCTTTTATTATTATAAGTGTAATATGAAGAATACTGTGTAGGGGAAAATGGCAAAAACACTTGGAAACAACTGGTTCGTAGTCCAGTTACATTAAGAGAATAAGCATGAGGTTTGAATGCAACCACAGAAGAATCAACAAATGAGGTGGATGCGTATAACTTACAAGCTAGAACTTAGGAGATACTCATTAGACCAGGTGCAGGAAAAGTGTGACGGTATGTGTAATGACGTCTCCTTGCCAAATGCTTCAGCACGGAGGGTTTATCTGGGTCAGCATCCCTGTATTGTCTGGATTCTGCTGGCTTGCTCATCTTTCTCAAAGGTTAAACTTAGTTTTAAAGCTACTAAGGCAAATTGTAATAAAGATTGATGAGTGATTTAGGAGGATCTGATTCCTAATTTGAATTCCTTTCTCCTAGAATAGACCTACAGATGGTGAGCCTGGTGTCACCTATTACGAATAGAAATAGATGTACTAAAAAGCACAGTATGCCAGAGATTTAGGAGAAATCAGCATAGTGGCATTGATGGAGTTCATTAGACATCAGGAAAGATTTGTGTGTAAGGCATCTTTGAATGTTCTGCTGGTAGCAGTTCTGTCATTCATTTATTCAGCTCTTTTTGAATACCTACTCCATGTTATTTTTTCTGTCACTGACACTAAGTCATTCAGTAATACCGTGTGTCAGCCAAGAGAATCTGTATAATAAGCACATCTGGGATATCCACTCTGTTGGGTAGATATGTTTGTGGTAGTTCACCATTCATGTATGATCTGATGTAGTGAAGAAGAATTTCAGATTTTATACATGATGTGGTTTTTAAATAGTCTTTCTTACTGTCTAATTGTGGGATTAACTTAGTTATATTTTATTTAACTTATGTAACTTAATTTCACTTTATTTAAACTTACATTTTATTTTACAAAAAGAGCATTTTACCTAAGAGTTTTCTTTTCCTATGAATTGCACAAAGATTATTGTTAGTGACTTGTACTCTGTCAACTACATAGAATAATTTACTGACCGTGGTTCCGATTTCTTTCTCTGAAGTGTGGTGTTACGTTATCTTCTGCTTTTCCTTCTTCTCTCTTAATTAGCATGAAGCCTGCAATCACGGGCACCTGAAGGTAGTGGAATTGCTGCTGCAGCATAAGGCCCTGGTGAACACCACTGGCTACCAGAACGACTCACCACTCCATGACGCAGCCCGGAACGGGCACCTGGATATAGTGAGGCTCTTACTGTCCTGTGGCGCCTCCAGGAATGCTGTGTAAGTGGTCATCATCTAACTCACCATTAGGTTCCATGTTGAAGTTCAGCGTTTGTGCTCTTTTCTTTGAAGAAACTTAGGTATTTGGAGGAGATTTGCTGTGTTCCTTCAGAAACAGTTGTCAAACCCATTTTGAAATTTTTCTTTTTATGGAAAAATTCATTTTTTATTCTGTATATTGATTCCTACTTATAAAAAATATTGACTTAGTTACTTTTTATGCTATTTTTTAGAATTATTTTAAATATTCCATTCTTTATATGTGGCATAACAACAGTTAAAATATATAAGAATTCAGATCTGGGGCAAGTGCAGCTGAATTATTTCTTAGATTTTTCGCATTATTCAAATGAGGCTCTGAGTAAATTGTTTTGCAGTGTCAGGGCACAGAGGCACATTAGTGAGTGCTGGCGGCTGCATTTTAAAATTGCTGTTGTCGAGAGTATCACAAGCAAATGCTATATGTAGATTTTATATCTTTAATCTGTAACTTGGCTCATGTCTCCCTATACATTATTTTACTCTTTTCAGTTAATTAGGTAGTTGAAATGAAAATGCAAGAATTGCCTCTCTGTGCCCCCATTGCTTCTGTAGACTGAGAAAGAGCACATGAAAGTCAGGCTTTCCCTGGTTGCAGAAGCAGATAAGAATTACAAAATGCAGAGTTTCTAGGTTGTCACTTTTTATAGGTAACCATTTGCCATAATTAAAAACAAATTAATAATGCCGGAATGTACAGTACCTTTGTGCTGTGATTTCAATACATGTGTCATCCATCTCCTTTATTTCCCATCACAAGTTATAAGATAGCTGTGATGTATATAAGATAGATACATGACATATACTCTCTTTCTATATATTTTTCTCTGTGTGTGTTTATGTTTGTATGTTCATACACATGATTCTAACAGTACTTTATAAGGGTCAATCAGACATGACCCTTCTGTGGGTATAGTAAGCCAGTTGAAGAAGCAGATGGTTGCTTGGGTCAGGTGAAACTGAGTAGTTCCATCCTAGGGTTCCTAAATCAGCCGTGACGACTTTAATGAATAGAGCACTGGTCGTGGTGTTAGGGAATCCAGCTTTTATTTGTGACTCCATTATTGACTTTATAGCTGTAGGCAGGTTAATTTCTGTGCCTTGGTATCCTCACCTATAAAACACTGGTGACGCCTGCTGCTTTTCTATTTCTTAAGAGCACAGTGAGGATTAATGAGCCAAAACACAGAGCCTGTCCTGTGGTGTTTACACTATGACTTACACTGCAGCGTGAGGACTTAGGAATATACGGGAAGTCAGCCTGGGACAGTGAGCGGGTCTCCGTCAAGGGGGTCCTTCCAGAGAGATCAGGCACCTGCTTCAGTTGGCTTCTTTGGTAAGGTGATGACTCAGCTATCTCTGTAGAGCCCAGCACTTTCCAGTAGACCTTTCTGCACTGATGGAAATGTTCATGTCAGTGCTGGGCATTCAATAGCCACTAGTCACCTGTAGCTTTGGAACACTTGAAAATTGCCTATCAGCACTGAGATATTAAAATTGTAAAATGTATTTAATTTAGATAGCCCACCTGTGCCAGTTGACTCTGCACTGAACAGCTGGTTGATGCAAATAGGACAGTTGGGAAAGAGTGATGAAGAGGTTAGGATTGCTGCTGGATAAGGTAGTGGGCAGATGCTGATATAACTTTAGTCCTCAGGTATAACAATGCATTGCTGTTTTTAAAAATTGTATTCTTTCTGACTGTTGGTTATCATATTGAAATACTTTCTTCTGTGTTTTTCTGTTTGTTTTATTTTGTTGTACTTTTTATCTGATTGACTTTACCAGTTTCCTATTGGTCTCCTCTTTTGATTCATTTCCCATACTGCAGCCTCATTATTTAAAAAAAAAATATAGGTTGGACCAAATCACATTATTTACAAATCTTTAGTGGCTTCCTCATAATGTATTTAAAATACACTTCAAACTCCAAAACATAGTTTTTAAAGCCCTCACAGGTCCAGGGTGCTACTTACTTTTCAGCCTTATCTCTCTCTTCCCATAGTTTCTCCTGTACCCCTTTCCTTGAAGCATTTTTTTTGTATTAGCCTTTCTGAATTTTTATTTCCTTCAAATGTGCCAGGCTGTTTTACCTGTAGCCTTTATGCATGGCTTTTACGTGGTCTAAGAGTCCACTGTTCAAGAGGAAAGATTGCTTTCATCTTGGATAACGAGGAAAATTTTTATATTGTTCAGTGTTTATTGTCTGGCAATTTCTACACTGGAAATTGTTCAAGACCTCTATCAGTCAGTGCTTACTAGAGAAACAGATTCAATACAAGATATACAAATATGTAAGAATGTACAAGATTGACCATTAGAGTCAGCTATGGAAGAATGCAGAAGGGCTCTGACTGTGGGCTAGTGATCCGAAGGATCAAGTCAAAGGCCTGGTGCTCACCGGAGTGTCCCTTGCAAGTCCATGTCAGGAGGCCTAAGGGTCCCTGTTGGAAGCCTGAAGGGTCTGTGCTGGAAGCCAGAAGACAGCATCCAAGGTGAAAGTCTTCGAAGACTGGAGCTCTGGAGCTCCTCAGAAGAAGCAGAAGCCAGCCTTCCTTCTGCTTCCCTTTTATTCCATTCAGGCACCAAAGCCTGTCGGTTGCCATCACTCACATCCAAGTGGGTCTTCTGTTTTCAGTAAACGCCTTCAGCCACACCCAGAACTGTGCTGATCCAACTTAATTGGCTAATTCTTACTTAAGTTGACACAGTTAACTATCACCTCACTGGCCTTATCTTCCGCACTGCCTTCTGTGCATCCTATTGTGAACCTAAGGTGAAAGTTCTTGTCATCACCTTAGAGCCATTATAGTATGTGGAGAATATTAGTGTGTGCTGCTGCTGCTGCTGTGTGTGTGTGTGTGTGTGTGTGTGTGTATGTGTGTGTGGTGTGTGTGTGTGCGCGCGCGCATTGATAAATATGTAGCATACGATTTGATACTTGCTCTGCTGTTAAGAGATTTTTCCATGAAAGGATGTTGAATTCTGAAGTAGGAGGTATTATATGGGCCATTGGACCTATTAATTCTCTTCTTGCCCTAGTTAGTTTCTTTTTTAAAAAAATGAATCACCTGCAACAAGGATAATTTATGTTTTAAAGCTTTAAAAACCATGTTGCTCTTTTGAATGATTGTGCCTTTTCCTGCTCACAGCAAGCAAAGTGACTTGAAAAATTAAATCTTTGTGTTTGCAATTTTGTAATTCATATAAAGGATTTCATTCATGGACTGTCGTGGCATCCTGTCACACATGATAGGTTTGGCATTAGTAAAAATGCTGTGCGTATGTTTTTGCATATTGGATGATCTGTATGCGCAGCTACAGGTTTAAATTTGTTCATCTCTCCTCTCTCAATTTTACAATTGTAGATGAGTGTCTAGCATGTCATTCCTGTGAGGAAAATGATAGATAGTAAGCAGTTTTTCTGTATTCTGAACTCGTACTTTGAAACATTAAACTCCTGAGCTTAACCCTTTGCTAAGTGCTTCCTTTTTATCAGGCATGGTGATCGGAAAGAACCCTGCTTAAGAAGATGATTTTACTATTTTTCTGGTTTAGACTCTTAATCTTCAGATTGTGCCAGGCAAGAAAATGAAAAATTACTCTTACTTCAATTTTAAAAAATCATAAGCCTATTCTTACTAATTATTTGAATTGTCATTACAAACGTGTGCATAAAGTATATCATAAAGTTGGGGAAAATGATGTTAAGAGGCTCGGATATAACTTTCTGTGTTTTCTTATTTTTATTCTGTATCTGTCTCCTAGTAATGCAAATCTAACAGTATTAATAGTGGTCACTATGTTGGAACAGTACTATCTACCAGGTTCTGTTTTAATCTCTTAATGTGTTCCTCTGGTCCTAGTAATCTTAAATGGTAGGTTGCATTGTTCTCATTTTTACATACAAGGAAACAAGCACCGTAGTTTTAACTAATTTAACTAAAGTCACACAACTTTTGATTGGCAGAGCTGAAATTTAAATTCAGGCATTGGAATTCTGTATCTCTTTTTCTCTCACATTCTCTTTTCCTTTTTTACTTTTTTGTACTGAGATTTGAACCTAGGGGTTTTGCACTGCTATAGCTATACCCCCATCCCTTTTTAAGTTTTGAAATAGGGTCTTGCTAAGGTGGTTGGACTGGGCTTAAATTTGAGATGCTCTTGCCTCAGCCTCCTAGAGTACCAGTATTATAGGCATCTACCACCATGCCTGGCTTGAAACCCTGTCTGTTAACCACATACCTGGTTGATGCCCTCCTCCTGCTTATAGCTATTTCTAGATATATTCAGGGCCTCATCTTTCCTTGAAAGGAAGGTCTGATCTTTCCTTTTAGTGTATGTGCTGCTGAAGTGAGCACAAGAGCCAGCCTTTGACACTACCCCTTCCTTCTTCCATAATCTGGCCCATTTATAGTTTCAGAACAACCCATTCCTTGTTGTGCACTTTTTGTTTTGTTTTTTTAAATCAGTATTTCGCATTTGCCACACTTTTGCACCTAAATACCTTCACGCACTTTTCTACCTCTCTATTCCCTACTCTTTCCTTTTCTGGAAAGCCTCGCTAGATTTCAGTTCTCCTTATGTGCTTCTTTCTATTTTGCCCACTGAGCTCCACAAAGTCACAGAGAACTTTATGTCATTGGTTCATTAGTGCCTGAAAGAATTCTTGGTGCATTAAGAAAAAAGGGACTTGTTGAATGAATTAATAGTCTTTAAACTGATTACAAAGCAGCATTTATAACTTCCCCTATGTGAAGAAGCGTGTATACTCATTCTCTGTGTGTCATGTAAATGATTATTGCTGCTAGTGGTAAAATATTTATCTTATGTGTATGCAGGTTACGTATATCCATTTTCATATAGACTCTACTGTCAGTGTATATCAGAAGCAATGACCCTCCAATATTCCTTGCTCAGTAAGCAGTATCTTATGAACACTTAGATCTTCTGTCAAGGTTTTAAAATTTAAAATCTTTGTCTTTAAAAGTTTTATATGAAACACATTTTCCAAAGTATGACTTAAAATCACAGCTAAAGAAATAGGGTAGGAATACATTAGAGGGGAAAAAAAAAAACCTCATAAAATCTGTCAGTGTACTCTGTTGTAAAGGAATAGGGAAATAAATGGAATTAAAGGGTATCCTCTTGGTCAAAGATCATGTAAAATGCTTCAGTAATAAAGAAAATAATTCTTAGGCTTCACTATATATAAAGTGTATTATTTGTATATAATCATGGGAAATTCACTGAATTATAAGCAACTCTCTTTGCTAGGGCACGAAGAACTGAACTGTCAGAAGTGGTACATGTGCAACTTAATACATTATCATGAACTGCTTGTAAATTTAGCAGTTAGGATGCTAAGATTTTCCTGTATCCTGAGAATGTCTTTAAATATGTTGGTGTTATGTTGACCTTTATAACTTAACTAATAGACACGTGTGCCTGTGGGTTTTCACAGCTGCATTTTGTCTCTCCCTGTAGGTCTAGTGTTCCATTGCTTTATCCTGTTTTTGTTTCTTGTATTATATTCAGCCTCTACCCTTGAGCACGTAGTGATCCCTCTCGCCCTCTCTTCTTAACAGAAGGCTTTCTTCCATCAAATCCATACGTTTCAGCAGTGTAGCGTTTCCTTACTCCAGCTTTTCACATTCATCTCAGTATTCTAGTTTCTCGTCTTGGGCTCAAGGCCATTTCATTTGTCACTGTGTGTTCTTCACCTTCTTGGAAATACGTCTACGTTTCATCTTAGTACTTGTGGTTTGGTTTAGAATTTATCTGTTTGATCCTTAGCACTGAATGAGAATTTGTCCTCAGTAAGAGTGCACACAAGGACAATATTTTCTAAGTCTTAACATAGCTTTTCAGAATATCTAGTTTGAGTGTTAAGGCTTTAGGTTTAATGCCATAAAACAAGAAAACATAATTATACTTTTAAAAACTCATTTAGTAATCTTCCTTTGTAATTCCTTCTAGTAAAATAGTACATTATTGGTATCTGTCTTGCGTTCATGCTGTTGCAATAAATCTTTTCTGTGTTTGTTTTGAGATAGGGTCTCACTGTGTAGTTTAGGCTGGCCTTGAACTCACTAAGTAGCCTACGTTGGCCTTGAGCTTGTGGTGATCCTCCTGCATCAGCTTCCTGTGTGTTGGGATTACAAGTCTGTATCGCTATGTCCAAATATATTACAGTAAATCTTTAAAAAAAAAAACTTACATAGTGATGGGAATAACTCATTTATCACTGTCTGCAGTTAACCATCACATTGGTAGTACCTGATGTTTGTGACATGTAACTTCTTGTTCTTCCTTACTACCTGCATTATTTTTTTTTCTTTTTCCAGCAAAGGAAAAAAATCTAATTCTGTGCATTTTAAAATGATTTTTCACATTAGGCCTGTAACCCAAGTGTTCTACATAGCATGACATGTTAAAATAATATACTGAAGCCATATACAATCATACATACGTTGGTATTCAACTGCTTTGAAACTCACTGATATGTATTATCCATTCATATATATTATTATGTGATGAAAGCACACCTTTTTTTGTGCCCAAATAATAGATATTGCCCCATTTGTTGCTGTGGTTTTTTGAAGTTTCTACATATAAACTGTGTCTGATTCCACATTTGAGTGGTTGACAACAAAGCAGAAGCAATCTGACAGGACTGGATGGTTCCTTTTCCCATCATGTGGGACTGGTTTAAATGATTATCTCTCATCTGTAGCATTTGTAACATACCATTCTTTAGTTTGCTAGCAGTACAAGAGAACTAAAGCACTTTTGTATAAACTGAAGCCATCTGTAATCTAAGTGGAGAAACCACATACTTTGAGGACACAGGAAATAGTAAATTTTGTATAGTAAGGGTCCTAAATGCAAATAGGAATCCTGCTGGCTGTGTTACAAAGCAGTTCTTTAGAAGGCAAAAGCTCCTGACTGGTTCAGATGATGGTTTATTATTTTTTGGTTGATGGTGATTATGGGGATACTTTGAGAAGCATTTTGACTTAATGGTTTTTCATGTTATTATGAACATCTACTTGTATTTGTATAAAATAACTATGCTGTTGTCATCCAGTTACTGTGCATTATTAAAAATGCACTTCTCTCTTTATTTGAGGTATAAAATTAATTTGTGAAAATGTCCTTGTGTGTTCAGTGACTTTTTTGTGGTTGCTATCCATTTTTGTACTTGGTGGTTTAAGAACTAGAATGTTGGTTCTCTAACTCAGATTTCTGTTTTTGGATTTTCATATTTGTAACACAAGTATGAGAAGATTGTATACTGGTATGTGGCCTAATGATTTAGAGTATGAAATTGGGACGTGTCAAAGTGGTTGAGGTTCTTCGGAAATACTGTACTGAGTTTGCTCTTAAAGTGAACAGCGGCTTGTGTTCCTTTGTGATAAACCAGGAAACTGAAATACAATCAACTACAATTTACTTTGGCTGGAGGTCTTTGCCTAACTGTGTAAACCTGGGCGTGCAGTAGAATTTGAGAATATACACAAACATCTCAGTATATCATCAGCACTGTCCAAAAAAGGAGTGATGATCATTATGAATAACAGTCATTAGAAACATATTTTGTTGTGGCCCATTTCTTATCTTAATCCACTAACTCCCCCGCCCTCCACTATGCCATCAAAGCAGCCTTCACACAGGCCATCGATGACTTTGTAGGGACGGTTCTCATGTGCGGGACCTCTGTGCAGTATCAAACAATTGACACTTTCCCTCTTTTCTTAATGTTCCATGGCTTCCTTCTGGACCTTTTTCTACACCCTCAATACAGTTTATAAAATTCATATTGTGCCATGTTGATTATTAATGTCCTGTTTTGCCCACTGCATTTTTCCTGTGAACTTATTTGTGATTATCTGGGTGGAGCCCTGGGCTCTGACAAGTGATTTCTGACTGAGCTGCATCCCTAGCCCTCATGAACTTTGAACTTTAATGATACCTATCTAATTTTTATATGTATCCTAGTGAAAAGCCATAAAAGAGTGTAAATAGATGTTCATTTTGAAAATGTATTGCCATAATGTGAAATGTCACAATAATATATTGAAACCATATATAGTCATACATACCTTGGTATTCAACTGCTTTGAAACTCATTGAATTTGGTATGTGATATGCAAGCCAGAACTTGTTAATGTAGATTTCCTCTTACTACTCTTTCTAGTCCAAAATTTGTTTGGTACCGTTTTTGTGGTACTCTTTCTACCTCCCAGAACCAATTAACAGTGAGTATCTAGGTATTACTGTATTAGGCAGTACAATAATAGACAACGTCCTGTAGTTTTAACAAGTTACTTATAACTGGAAGACTAAAGATGGGCAATATTGAATATTACTGGAGCAAACAAGGAAAATGTGATCTTAGTCAAGTCATTGGAACCTACTCCTTTCTGTTTTTCTTGTCTGTAAAGCTTTGAACTTATACTGTGATCTCTAGAGCCTTTTCCCATGTAACATTCTGTGACTTACAAACTAGTGCATGCAGAGAAACCTGCATCACATTGTTTTTTGAACCATAGTAGTTTGTTCAGTGATGGCTGTGGTTATTATAGATTGTGTATACACATTGAAATTAATTTTTGAAATGCTCTGTTCACTATATTAATGTTTGTCATGTGGCAGGTTTTTTTTTAATAGATCTAAATGCCTATTCTGTGAGTTTATTTAATCTTGTATTTGTTTACAGACTATAAAGCCTGCAATAGCTATGGAAGATGACTTACATTTTCATATGGAAACATCCCACCCATAATGATTGATTAATGATTAGGAAATTATATTTTGGAATACAGATAGGAATACAGACAAATTCAGAATTGTGAGGAAAAAATTCATATGTAAATTATAATATATTCAATTAAAATACTCTGTAATCTGATGTTGAATTGAAATTTCACATCTTGCTCTCTTGAATTCAGCAGCTTTTGCTATTTAAGCCTTATTCCTAATGTGAGTTCTGAATCATTTATTGTAGTTAAAGTTCTGTATCATTAAGTGTGTTGAAAAAAAAAACTGTTACACCACTGCATTCATTTTGGTAAGAATCAAGTCACCCATTTTATTTACTTAAATTCATCTGCACTTATTTTATCAGTAACATATTTGGTCTGCGGCCTGTGGATTGTACAGACAATGAAAATATGAAGTCATTATTGCTGCTACCAGAGAAGAATGAATCATCTTCAACTAGCCGTTGTTCAGTAGTAAGTATGGATTTAGCATTGGGACATTTATATCTTTTATTGAAATTGGTTGTGAAAGGCACATAATGAAAAAATTTCCAGTTAGCAAATTGCTTCCATTCACCAAACAATTATTGAGTACTTCCTGAGTATTAGCTACTGTGGATTCAAAGACATAATCAGAATAAGTCTATCAAGAAATACTTTAAACCCTCTCTGTATTTTAGGCAGCATTCATACAGCAATGAATATGACTGATGGAACTCTTATTTCAAGGAATTTACTTGCTAGTGAGAGAGTTAAAAAAAAAAAAAGACTATACACTAATATAAATATGAAAACTTCAGAAGCTTGTGAATATTTGAAGATTGTGTTGAGCTTAACTGGGTGGAGGTGGTGGACTTTGAAAGGGCACTTCTTTTTCTAGGGCTGTTGAGAGTGTTATGGTTTGAGTCTGCATGTCCCCCCAAAGCCTCATGTAGTCATGCAGGCAGGCTTCTAGAGTTTGTAAATGACTCATGGTCCAATGCTGGGATTACAGCTATGAGTGCTACACCCAAGTGGCCGTGGCCTACATACAATAAAGGGACAGAAAGAGTCTCCTCTCCATGCTCCTTTTTTTGCCCTTTACACTCTTGTCACTTGTGGGCTACTATGAACGGCTACCCATCAGCTATGCCACCCTGCCTTGGAGCCAGCCGAGTATGGACTGAAACCTCCAAAAACTGTTAGCTAAATAAACCATTCCTTCCTTGATTTTGGGCATCAAGTATTTTGTCTCAGCAATGAGAGAAGCGTAACCAAGACAGAGGGCCTTCAAAGGACTGATTTGAATTCAAACCAGTGCTAACTAAGATTGGTGGTACAGCCTTAAAAATCTTAGGACTCTGGGTGACCAAGGTTTAAGGCTCACAAGTTCAAACCAGCCCTGGCAACTTAGCAAGACCCTCTCTCAAAATTAAAAGTAAAGAAGAAAGAGACTGGAGGTACAGATGCACCTCAATGTTAAGGCCCTAGGTTCAATTACCAGTACTGCAAAAAAAAAAAAAAAAACCATAAAAAAGATAATGCCGAGAAGGAGGCAGCCAGGTAACAGTCTGACAGATATACAAGTCTTCATTGGATGAGCCTGGCATGTTTGAAGGTTAGAAAGGACCTGGAAACCACTGAATATCTAAGAGTAGTAGGAAACTATTGAAAGGGATTAAAGGCACTGGAAAGTGCCTTGATTTTTGCTTTAGAGTTCACCCTGGCTACTTTATGAAAGAGGGACTGTATGTCAAAAATAGAAGCAGAGAGATCATTTTGGACTGTTTGTTGTACCAGGAGAAGGATACCAACATGGCTTGGGCTAAGGAAATTGCAGTGGAGATTACAAGAAGTCAGGAAGTGTAGTGTAGACATTTGGTTAATGCCAGTAGGGCTTTCTGATAAATTATATAAAGTATGGGGAAAGAGTAGAATTAGCATGTGATGCCATTGCTGCCATGGGGAGGGAATTAGTATCCAGTTTGCCAGTTTTATATCTGCAAGATACTGAACTGGAGATTTTGAATAAGTAGTGTGATATGTGAGTCTGGAGCTTAGGAGAGAGTTATAAGCAGAAGTAGAAAGCATGCCTTTTCCTTAACTCATACCTCATGGGGGAGTATGGATGTAAAACTTTTACTACACATTGTAATAAATTCATAATAGAAGCTGTTAAAATGTTCAGTATAATCTCAGAGAAGGAAGAAGCTAACTTTAGGTGAGGTCAGGAGGAACTTGACAGAACATGTCTTAAGTCTTAAGGGTAAGATTTTTAGCAGGGTGTATGATAGAATGTTTTGGCTCTGAGTAACAGAAAAATATTCTCAAATTCTTAAAGACAATTTATTATTTTGAAGATAGTTTCAATGTAGGTGAGCTCTTCATTGAGGACCCCAATTCGTCCTGCTTTCTTTGCCATATTGATTTGGCAGATGTGTCCTCACTAACCTCCCTTGCTGGGTTATGAGATGATTGCCACAGTTGTAGGTGTGATGGTGGCCAGCTGAAAGAGAGGCACTAAGTCTTCCAAGAGGCTTGCTGGGGATCCTGTGTCTTACTGGTGAGAACTGGTCATAGATTGGTTTTGAAATCCTCTAGGGTAAGAGAGAGGATCTGTTCTGAGTCAGTGCCATACAGAATTGAGCTTCTGTTAGTGTGGAGGAAGTGAGGGGTGGATTTTGTGTGAACAGCTAACACTAACCACTTAGAATGGGAGGGCAGTCACAATCTAACGATGTTAGAACTTTGAGACACTGTGGAGTTAAGTGCAAGAGGAGCATAGCGATATTAAAGTGGAACTCAGGGCAGAGCACTAGGTTGGGGTCAACTTGTGAAAGTCTGGAATTCTCTCATAGGGACCAGGCAGTTCAGGCCTAACAGGGGCACCTTCTGGTCAGGAGCATAGTTGGGAGTGAGAAGAGACGGGCGGACCGGGAGGCTGCGGTGGTTACATGAGTGATACGGTGAGACCTGGAATTACGGGCCGTGCTAGCAATGGGAGAACAGAGAAAGAGGAGGGCTTTGAGAGACTGTGCACAGAGAAGGAGTTAGAGGGAGAGGGGGAGAGGAGAGAAAAAGGGAGTTGGGATAAAGGGAAGGTGGTGGACTCAGTCAGTAACTTGGTGATTGCTCAGATGGTGCAAAGAGATGCGCGAAGGCCAGGGCCATTCTGGGGGCCTTCCTGTCTGGGAAGGGTGGGGGGTAGTGATTGCTGCCATTGTTTAAAGTTATGGACAGAGCCTGGGGCCATGGGCTACTTACCTTTATACCAAAAACCGCTTATCTTCTGCTTCAGACTTTACCCTTATAAATGTTCTTCAAATTATAGTTTTGGACATGAACTACAAGAGAACCTAGAAGTCAGCAGTTTAATTTCTTCCTTTTACAAATGAGAAAACTGAGACCTAGAAAGGTTGTGCTTTGCCCAGGGTTATTAACCAGACATTAAAATTTTTTTTCTTTTTAATGGACCAGTTAGAACTCAAATTTCTGAAGTCTTAGGTCAGTTCTTACTCAGTCCTGCTGTGTTTGATAGCTGTAAACTGGTCTGTGTTTTATCCATTTGTACTGAACGCTCCGTACAGAGCACAGAACATTTAAGTTGTCATTTGCCAGTGTGCCTTGTATGTAAATGCTGGGGAAAGTGTATTTAAATGTGTCAGAAATAAAGATATCTGCAGTTTTTGGAGTCTGAGGATAGCAGTGCCCTCCCCAAAAAAAGGATTTTTATCAAGTTTTATCAGACTTACACTTTCTGCATGTCACATGGAGAGGGCCTGCGAGTATCGTTGTTTACTGCCTTGATGGTTGATACATAGCTAAGAAAAGCTAATGAGTGGTAGCCAGTCTTTGTAAGTTGAAGGGTCGTTTCTCCATGTGCAGTCCTGCAGGGATAAGCTCTGGGATCTGCCTCCCCAGCCACTCCCAGTCTTCCCTACGTGGGCAGTCTGGCTGGGTCTCAAGTCCTCTGCATTAACTACGGGTATTTTGTGTCAGGAATGGATGTGGGGAGCAAGATGTTCCCATGGCCTGCACCCTCACACCCTTCAGATCCAGCTGCACCACCTTCTAATAATGCTGCTCACACCTACCCCTGCTCTGTTTATATGTTGTAACACTGATTGTCTGACATCAGCTGTTTTTATTTTGTTGTTTTTTCCCCTCTTAACTAGAATATAAATTCCATGAAGGGTGAGACAAACACTTTTGTTTACATTAGTAGCTCTGACCTCAAGAACGGTATCTGACAAATAGTGAGAGCTCTATAAGTGATAGACGTTAACTGTGTGAATGAGCAGCAGAGCGCCTGGTGTGGCGAGCGCTTGCTCCTTCAACGAGAGCAGATGCTTGCTGCTGAGTCCAGAATCCTGTCAGTGTTTTCCAGGCTCTTCTGAGGAGCTGCTTCAAGGGACACCCTGAAGAAGGGGTGATAAGTGGGTGGGGTTTGAGATCTTTTGCTTCCCTTCTGGAATCGTTCGTTTCAAGTAAAGGTTACTGGCTGTTGGAAGGTCCTGCTTTGACTTAGAGAGGCAGCCTCTGATCTCAAAGATCTGTAAAGCTGCTGACTGTGTTCATCGTGGGATGTCCCTGCCCATGATCCATTTTGAGAAGTCAGTTATCCTTTTTATTCTTTCCAGACTTTTTTAACCTCATTTTTGATAAACTTGTTAACTAAGAATAGTAATTTAATCTAAGAAAAAGTACCACAGTGATTTTTATTTGAGTTTACTTAATGCTGCCAAATGTAATATCTTATCTTTGTAACATCACAGTATTGACCCTTGGGATATTTCTTTGAACCTCTTTAAAGCCTTGTGGTTCTGAGAACTCTCTTCTAACTGAACTCACGTCTACAACACCCATGCTGTCCTGCCCCAAATCAGACATGTGGTTTGGCAGCTGTTTGCTCTGTTTTACTATAGCCTTCCTTAACTGTAAGAAATTAGTGCCAGCTTCTATTTTTTTATGCAAATTTTAAAAACTGTGATAGGAAAATGCTTGACCCACTTTGGTGCTTTCCTTGGTTGGTACAAATAGAATCATATGCTATATTTAGAAATTACATATTTTTCTCTTGTATTTCGTGCAAAGGACTAATTTAGCTGAACTGAGTTGTATAAATTGAGAAGTAATGTGTTCTCTGTAGAGCTATTTTATGACACTTATTTGTATGACTGGCGAATTTTTAACATAACTTTTTTAATATTACCATAGTACAGTAATTGAGCAATTCATAAAGTATGCTGAGCATAGTTACATCATCTTATAATTTAGTGGCCAGGAAAGATGCGTATAGAGGACTGCGATTATAAATATATGTATGGGGATGTGTAACACATCCAGTAAAACATCTCCTGACAGAACCTTTAATTTAGGTAGTTGAACTTTTAAGTGCTAAGTACTATAATTTAAAAAGTCTTTAATTCTGTTTTTATGAAAGTCTTTAAAAAATGTTTTAGTAGGCTCAATATATTTTGAGTGAATGAATTACTGAGATCAGTCAGACTCTGAATAGGCATAGCCAACATTTAGATGCAACCCATGCATGGTATGAGACTAGTAAGTTATCACTGTCCTGATGTGTAAAGTGAATGTTTAAAAACAAACTTTCTCCGATCTGGTTCCGGAACTAAACTGGTGGTTGTGCCTCATTGTTTTTCTTGTGTTGTTCAGAGCCTTTGAAAGCTCTGGTAGCCAGTGGACATACATTCATATTGCATTCTGCATGTTATCCTTTGACACAGTAATACTGATTTACCTTTTCTTCCTCACTGAGTCTTTAATTCTCTTTTATCAGATAACTTTTGGCCCTCAATTCCATTTATTAAATTTCTGTTGGCTCCTCTTACAGCCATTGTGTCATTGTTTATTTGAATCTTCCACTTACAATCTTTATGTAATGCACTGGGATCTTCTGTTTATTCTGTCTTTTTTGCCTCTTGTACATTCTGAGTCTCGATCTTAGAGCAAAAATGCTAGTTTTTGTGAGAGTACTATGTCCCTTCTCATGAGTAGGATAGGTTTCTCACTATTCATGAATTTGATCTAACTTTTGAATTTTCTTGTCTATTTTAATCTTGGTTTTGAGAGGTTACTATTTGGTAATAATTATCTTTTTCTTTCTTTGGAATCAGTACCATTTTAGGAGCTGTAATGTACATAAATTTAACACACCAGATTTGCGTTTAACTGTATTGCCATAAGTTGGGGGCGGGGGGGAGTAATTGGTCATTTTAAGTGGATGTTTTGGTTACTTGAGAACAGAAGGCTTACTGGTGACACAATGAAGTTGTAAAGACCTCCAGAGAGATCTCGTTTAGCACCAAGGAAACAAGATGCCTTGAGTATAGATACTCTATGTTTTCTTTTTTTTTCTTTTCTTTTTTTTAATTAGTCCATGTTTGCAGTGCATAATGTTTACATTCCTAGTAGGGAGTTGACAGGTTTATAACCCATCTTGGTTCCTTTTTTATCCGCTTACCTTCCCCTCCTCCTACCATCCCTCCATCTCTTTATCCCCTTCCCATTTGAGAAAGATCTGTCTATCTTTTATTTTGCTTTTTATTTATACTTCGGGCCTCTCATGAGAGAAACCATGTGATATTTAAGCTTGTGTGTCCGATTTATTTGACATTATGGTATCAAGGTGCATCTGTTTTCCTACAGATGACTCAAGTATATCTTTCTTTATGACAGAGTAGTACTGCATTGTTTGTAAATATCACTTTTTATTCATTCATTCATCTATTGCTTGGCATATAGGCTGCTTCCAAGACTTAGCTAGCATTAATTGTGCTGCTATAAACTTGAGTATCCGTGTATCACTGTAGTATGATGTCTTGAACTCTTTCAGGATGATACTACAAGGGGGATAGCTGGATCAAATGGAATTTTTAGTTTTAGTTTTTTGAGTACTTTCCATACTGATTTCCATAGTGGCTGTACTTGTTTACATTCTCACCAGCAATGTAGAAGGGTTTCTTTTTCCCCACAGCCTCACCAGCATTTATTATTTGATTTCTTGATGATGGCCATTTCTGAGGAAAGATGGAATTGCAGTGTTGTTTTAATTTGCATTTTTCTAATGTCAGTGATGTTGAATTTATGTTTTCTTTGGAGGAAAACAAAGAAATAGAAAATAGGCTATTAAAATGACTCAATTATCAAATTTCTTAATGCAAATTCTATATACGTTATTGAGCATTATTAAGTAGGGTAAGTTAGGTAATGAAAGTCAGTCTTCTATCAAGTGAAGTTCTGTTTTTTGTCTCCTTCTTGTCTTTGAATGTGTTTTTGTTGATGTATTGCCATTGTGCTTTCACCATTTTCACTAACAGGTGAATGTTGGGCAGCGTAGAGATGGACCTCTTGTGCTTATAGGCAGTGGGCTTTCTTCAGAACAACAGAAAATGCTCGGGGAGCTGGCGGCAATGCTTAAAGCTAAAAAATGCATGGAGTTTGACAGTACAGGTGAGGATTTTTGATTTTTGATTTTTTTTTTTGGATGGAAAAAAATTTTTAGGCCAGGGATTTAGCTCAGCGGCATAAGTGCCTGCCTGGAAAATGTGAAGTCATGAGTAGGGTCCGTGGTACCAAAAAGAAAGAAAAAGAAAAAAGTTTTAAATAAGTAATCTCTTTGGATAACTACCTTTGATAATTTGTGTATGCTTTAACTATTGAGATAGATGTAGCTGTATATTTTGGATCTTGTAATAAATGTAAAATAGTTTACTGCAATTAACTTTATAAACAATTATGAACTATAAACTATTTATAAACTATAGTTAGGAAATGTAAAGTTTAAAGCCTTGTATGTATTTTAGGACAGAACAGTGTATCAGAAGAACAGATTTATGAGTTTACTAATAACAAATGGCAGTGCAGTGTATTGCCATAATTCCTCAGTTATAATTTGAAGATAGCAAAATATTGTGTGTTAATGTGGCTTTAAGATATATGATAATGTCCTGATTTTTTTCTGTTGATGGCCATGTTGGAGAATATACTAAAAGAAATCTTTTACAAAATTACAAAAATTGTTACCTTTGAAAAAAATTCAGATATGTTATTGAAATAAGCTAAGTAGTTATAAGAAATGGGTAGTTACAGAATTATTTTGGTTTGTATCTGTCTAGCTTACTGCTTTTTTTTTTTTTTTTTTTTTTTGCGTCTTAGTAACTCACGTCATTATTCCTGGTGATGAAGCTCAGAGTACTCTCAAGTGTATGCTCGGGATTCTCAATGGGTGCTGGGTGCTGAAGTTTGACTGTAAGTACTGGAGTTGGGAGAATTAACAAAATGGATTAACTAGATTAGTTTTTTAGTTATTTCTACTCTTAATTACTTTGGAACTTTTGCTAATCTTCCTATTTCTCGTTAGTTTCTATATTTTGAAAAACTAATATTAATGATGTCATTTAGATGTTCTTAGTAAATGTCCACAAATAAGTTCTGCTTTTAAAATCTTCTATAATGCAAATATGTTAATAAAGAATAAATGGAGTACATTGTAGATTTTTAAGCCTAACAAATCCATACTACAATAGATTTAACTTAATATACTCACATCTTAAATACACTACCCAATAGTTCAGTGAAATGAAAGTAGTTTATTGCTTACCTTTTACTGTTTATAAAACATTACCTTCCTAATAACCTTTCACTTTCTTAACTACTCTGGTATTTTTAGACAGCTGTTGGGAAATTTAGCCTGCCTTGTCCTCCCTGGTCTGGGGTGACTGCAGCTGCTGTTTCATTCATCTCCACTAATGCCACGTCCCCAGTCACCTTCTTGTTGGCAAACACCACCACCTTCCCAGCTGCCGTCCACCTTCCTCATGGTCACTTGTGTGGTTTTCTTAACCTTGGATTTTCTTAGATTAAAACACTATGAAAAAGAATGCTCATGCCTGGATATTTTCTATTCCTTAATAGCTAAAGCATCTGCTTTTGATACGATAGTTGCTACAATAGGGCAGCATTTCGACCTGTTTTAGTTCACAAGTTGTTTAGTAAAGGCCGGAGACTACAGAGGAATAACACAGGGAATCTCGTGATGATGTAGTTGAAATGTTGATCATAGCAGAGGTTGTCATATGCAAGGCTACCTGTGTGTTGGAATTTCATAGATCTACACACACGTGCATGATTGCTCTGGACTATGTGGTTATTCTGTTGGTGCTCTGCTAGAGTTGTGTAATATGTCAACACCGAGCCCTGGAGAAATGGTGCATGGCTTTGCTATACATTTCTTTGCAAGCTTCTGTGACTATAATTATTTCAAAATGTCTTGGTTACTTTTTCTTTGTTGCTGAGATAAACACCTGACACCCAAAATTAGGGAAGAAAAGGTTTATTTAGCTTACAGTTTTTGGAGATTTCAGTCCATAGTCAGCTGGCTCCAAGGTAGGGTGGCATGGCACTGGGGCAACACTTCAAGGCAGCAGCCAGAGCAAAAGAGATGCAAAAACAAGCCTCTTCTCCCTTATGTGGTACACAGGTCACCACCACCACCCCTTCAGGGTGGGTGTAGCAAAATCTCCTTGTCCTCCTTTGCACAGGATGAGGATATTTACAAAGTAAGAACCCTGGATCCCT
Organism: Cuniculus paca; assembly: GCA_004365215.1. Classification (NCBI taxonomy): domain Eukaryota; kingdom Metazoa; phylum Chordata; class Mammalia; order Rodentia; family Cuniculidae; genus Cuniculus; species Cuniculus paca. Next base: position 24,086 of record RJWT010000643.1, on the reverse strand, counting down.
ACTGAATCTCTCAGCTAAACTTCTAAACTTCTCAAGTTGACACAATGTATCAACCATAACACAAAATAAAAAGTTAAATAAAAGAATAGTGAGTACATCTATAAAAACTTTTATTTTTTGGCTTTGTGCTTTGAAGGTTTTATAATAGAATTCTTGATTTATCAGATCCTAATTATATTGTTAATTTAATTATATTTTGAAGTTGACTTGGTTTGTAAAAGTGTTTCCATCTGCAATTGATGTTTATTCCCTTTTTAAATATAAAAATGCTTTCACTTCCTGTGTCATTGGTCTCCACCAATGTCAGGTGCAGCTGAGTGCTGTGGTGAGCAGTGCCACTCCATCTGTTCTCATCCGTCTCTCTATTAGTCCCTCTGGTCACAACCGCCTTGAGAAGTATGTTAAATAATTGGGCTGACTGACCATTTACTTAGGAAAAAACGTTTCTTTTTATGTCTATTTTTGAACATTCTTTTCCTTTACAAGTCTCTAGTAAACCTCATTGAACCTCAGTATTTTAAAAAACTCACTTAAAATGGCTCCATGAATATGGATTGTTTTTCTGTTTTTTTGTTTTTTTTTTCTTTTGACAGTGCTGGGAATTGAACCCATGGGCTTGTGCATGCTTGCCAAGTGCTCTACCACTGAGTCACACCCCAGCTTGATTGTTCTTTTGGACCATATGCGTATGCCAGAAACCTGGCCAGTGGTTGTAAGAAGAGATAGATTTTCCTAATAATGAGGTCTCAGTAATAAAGAAACCATAGAATATTTTGAATATTAAGATGTTTATCATTTAACCTTCAGTCTAGTTCTTGAGAATATGCTGAACTGGCATTCCATTACATATACAGGCTACATGATTTATTTCCATAAAGTCTACCTTCTTGAGGAAATGTGAGTTTTGTCAGTTTAATGGCTTGGCCATGTCATTTTTATAGAAACACTGATGAGCTCAAGCTGACTTAATAGTGTGCTACATGGTGATTCTCACAGTAGTGAATAATATCCTCTAATATCAGTGGCTCTTTTAGGATAAAGGATGGATGGATCGCTTATTGAAGTTCACATCTTCATATTTATAATATAGAGTTCAAAGAGAAGTAAGTTCAGGGTTTGAGAGAATTTAAATAATCATGGAGTGTATAAAAAGAAGACAAGAATTCTCTAGTACCTTCTTTCCTAATACAGTATATATATTTCTCATGGTTTCCATATTGTTCTTAGTGCTGTGCGTCTCAGTTTGATTTTTAAAAACATTTCAGAGCTATTCGTAGCTGTCTGAAAATCATTTATGTTGAGGAAGAATGAAATAGACTAAAACTTTCAAAGCTAGTTGGAAAATTTATGGCTTATGTTTGAATCTAGATATTAGTTTGCTCAAGATTAGACAAAACATTTACTAGATTAACTATAAAGAGACATTAGGAGTAACTTTATGAGATTTTCTATGAAACAGATTCAAGAGGATTTTTAATCTGTTTTCTCTACAGGTAGTTGATTCATTTAGCAAATTAAACAAATTAGCAAAAAATTATTCAAAGAGTTTTTGACTCATTGCATCTAAGTTTGTTAGAAGTTTCTGTTTAAGTGTTTTGTCTTACTTGGCAAATGGCTCTTCCTATATTAGATATGAATAACATCTTTGACTGCCACAGTTAATGAACTTAACATGAAGATGCTGAGAATAGACCATAATTATCCTGCTGGAATAGCCATCTAGTCTCATCATGTTTATTTTACAGATTTCTTACAGAATAGTATTTATCTTGAAGTTTACAAGAATAGGAGCTATATAGGTAGAGAAAGTTCATTTTGCCACCTATTTCTTGGACAGAGAGGACTAATATCTGGAATATACATAGAACTCAAAGAAATAAGACCCTTCAGAATAACACCCAATCAAAAAATGGCCAGCTGATATAGACACTTCTCAGAAGATGAAGTACCAATATCTAATAAATACATGAAAAATGTTCAACACCTGTGGTCACTAGAGAAATGCAAGTTAAAGCAACACTGAGATTCCACTTTACTCAGAAAGAATGACCACCATCAAAAAATAAAAAAAATAACAAATGCTGGCAAGACTTATAGGAAAAAGAAACTCTTCTACTTTGTTGGTAGAAATGTAAACTAGTACAACCTTTATGGGAATCAGCATAGAGATTCCTGACCAAACTAAAAGTAGAAATTCCATTTGACCAAGCCATTTCCCCGTATCTTCCTGAACGAGTTAAAGACATCATGCTGTAGCTATACACATGCATACCCATGTTTTAGCAGCACAGTTCATAATAGCTAAATCTTAGAAACAGCTATATGTCCATCAACAGATGAATGGATAAATAAAAAATAGTATTTAGAGCCAGGGATATAGCTCAGTGGCGCAGTGCCTGCCTGGACAGTACAAAGTCGTGAGTTTGTTTCCCCCCGCCGCCGCCGCAAATGGTATTTACACACAGTGGAGTACTGCTCTCCCTTAAAGAAAGATAAACTTGAATCATTTCTAGGAAAATGGATGTATCTCAAGAGCATAATGCTAAATGAAATACATCAGACGCACAAGCTTAAATATCTCATGGCTTTTCTTATATGAGAAACCCAGAATATAAATAAAGAGCAAAATAAAAGATAATAGGAAAAAGGGAGATGGATCTTTTATAAAGTGAATGTGATCAAGACATGGAAGGAGAGGAATAGAGAAAGAAAAAAGAGGAGAGGGGATGAGAAAAAAAAATTAAGATGTGCTATGTACCTGTCCCCACTGCCTTGAGGAATGTAATCATTGTGTACTGCAAACAGGTACTAATACTCACAAAAGATAAAAAAAATAATAATAATAACTTAGGAAAAAACAGTCCTAAGAGGTTGGGAAGGTAGCTTAGGGTAGAGCATCAGCCTCTCAGGTAGGAGATGCCCTGACTTCAGTCCTCAGCACCACCAGATTTTTAAAAAATAATGATCCAGGGCTGGGGGTTTAGCTCAGCAGCACAAGCACCTGCTTGGCTTGTGTGAGGTCGTGAGTTTGATCCCTGGTACTGAAAAAAAAAAAAAAGCAGTGATCCAGTTTGTGACTGCTTCAGCCTCAGCTTTGGCACTAATTCCTCACAGGCAACTTACCCTTGTATAATAAAGGTAAAAAAAGTGACTAAAATGAAAGAATAGATGTGTAAATAAGTCATTGTTTTACTACCTTAGAATATAAATAAGATGAAAGCTGCATCCTAAGGATACAAACTAGTTTTCTATGTGGTATTTTCAGCGATCTATCTATTTAGTGCACCGCTTTGAAATTTTTGTCTGGTTTAACCTTTCTTATTTTTTTAATGAAGTCTGCATCCTCATTTCTCACCTCATTGTGTAGGGAGCGCAGATGGCTGTCATCATCTTTAATAATCTCTCCTCTTCCCCTCTCTCAGCTAAGTTTAAATGAAGTTTCAGCTGTGGAGGTTTTGCACGACCCAACACCTGAAGGAATTGCTGGGAAGATGTGCCAGACATTGCCTGGCGGACTTCTGTCTGCAAGCCAGGGAAGGGCCAGACAGAGTCCTTGTTGCTTTTGCTTTGTGTTTCTGGAGAAGTGATGGACCCTAAAAGACAGGCATTAAATAATTAGTTTGTAAGTAACCTTAAAGTCAGACTAACAAATTCATTTTCTTCCCTTTTTTGTCTCGCTAAATTGCCTAAGTGGTCCTCAAACTCTCCTTCTGCCTCAGATCCTGAGCAGCCAGCATGGGAGGCATCCGCCACCACACCCAGCCAAATTCATTCTTTTCTATTAAGGTTAAAAGGGCCATGGAATTTTAAATATCAATGTAATTTGTATTTTATGTGATAAACTTTGCTAGTTATAAATATAGATATACCATAGCATTTCTATAAATATTAATTACGCAAATTAATGCTCCCAGACTTCCACTAAAGATTCTCCATTAAACAATAAAAAAAAAATAAAGCTAGGGATAGTGGCAAAAACATGTAATCACAGCCTCTGGGAGGCTGAGGCAGGAGAATCACAAGTTTGTGCCCAACTTGAGAAAAGTTAACAATTTAGTGAGACCCCATCTCAGAAATAAAAAAAAAAATACAGTATCCTCTGATCTAATAGTCTCACTTTTGAGAATTTGCCCTAAGCAAATAATATAGATGAAGAAAAAAAATATTTTCATTATTATTTCTAACAATAGGAACTAGGGATCTAAACATGAGAAAATTAAAAAGATTCGAGTACTTTAATATAATTCGCTGAAAAATTCATTTTTCTACAAGACTAAGGTATTATAAAAAGCAAGATTGTATAAATATTAAAAAATAACCAGGTTTTGCTTTTAACAATACATACAGGCAAGAAAAACAAAAGAAAATGGTGGTAGGCTTGTAGGTTACGGAAGAGGCCAGTTTTCAACAGTTTTTAAAGCAGTGTATGCCTGTTGAACTCAATTCAAATTCTCTATGGACAAATTCAAAATTTCAAGCTCTAATATGAATTAGAAAATATATTTTCTTTTTTAGTGTTTTCTGAAGGTTAAATAGATAGCTAAGGGTTTTCATCTTAAAAGAGAAATTACGACCTAAACATCTCTCACCTGTTGCACCAAATCTTTGTGCTATGCACATCTAAAAATTACATTTTACTATGATTGCTCCAATCATTTCAGAAAATTTTACGTAAATCTTTGAACTTTTAAGATACTTCTATATAAGAACACTGAGCATGAGTTTTCTAATTATGAGAATTTTGCACATTAGACTGAGTTTGGTCTTCAACCACAGACTCTGATACTATTCATAATATCAGATGTCATAATTGATACTCGAATTCTGCTTAAGAAAATTTTTTGATGTATTTTGTGATAAAATTTGACTGCTTTTTTTATGGTGTTAGCAGGAATCAAACTCAGGACTTTGTGCTTGCCAGGCCGGTGCTTTTTTTTCTTTTTTCTTTTTGGTACCGGGAATTGAACTCACAACCTCAGGCTTGCCAGGCAAGTGCTGTGCCGCTGAGCTCTATCCCTGGCAAGTGCTTTTTTTATTATATAAATTCAGCATGTTATCTTAGGATGAACTATATTTTTACTATGTAAATAAATTTATCACTAGCATTTTAGGGGGTTTTTGTTTGTTTTGGTTTGGTCTGTTTGTTTTTGGATTTTTTTGAGACGGGCTCTTGCTGTGTAGTTCGGGTTGGCCTTGAACTCATAGCAATCTTCCTGCCTGCAGCCTCCTGAACACGCACCACCACGCCTAGCATGTTAGTTTCAACAGTAGCCAAACAATGATAATTCTTAAGTAATAGTTATGTGGAGTCACAGACTCTACTGATCTATAACAGTAATTTGTATGATATACTAAACTCGATGTTTATAATGCCGTGACTGGGACATTTAGCTTTTATTTTGGATTTTCAACCTTCATTTCATTGTCTTTTCATGCTTGGAATTTCATATACTGGGCTTATTTCTTTTATTCTTTTGCTTACCACTCAGTTTTTACAAGTTATGGTGAACAGTGTAAGTTATTTTTACATTTTTTTCTTTGTTGTAGAATTTCTTGTGAGTTTTTCTTTTTCTAAAGCTTAATGCGATTGTAATCTACTTGACTACAAAACCTAATATAAAACCATTTGCAAAAAAAATTTTTGCATTTACAACAAAAAGCAAATGGATGTTGATTTTTAATAGAATATGAAAAAATTCTTCAATGGTTACGTATACACTCTTATCTCTAATGTTACAACTTTAAAGGTTCACTCTTACAGCATTCTTGTGAGGGCTTTTCATTTTGACAGCGAGCAGAGTGATGCTTGTGTATTTTAGTTTTTTAAAGGATGTTTATTGACTGAGAGTGATTTAATTCTGATGTTCAGTGCTATTTCAATTACAAATACCCAGTAGCTTCAAAAGAATAAAATTTCTTAAAATGCGGGTTTACGTGGTGCTGTAGCTTTTGAAGAGAGCCGGGAAATGTGTGGCATTCTGCACAGGATTAATCCCGGTCTTTGGATACTGACAGATCTCCATTTTGCAACTCTACTCTGTCATCATTGCATTCTGCATCATTGCAGTCTTTTTGTGTAGCTGCGGATTTGGGATCCCTTTTCTCCTATCCCTCTCATTTTTGTGATCTTTTTCTTTTTTTTTTTCTTTCTAAAACTAGGAAGCGACTAAATTGTATATAAGCACATAACATCGTTAGTGGTTCATTCAGATAAAATGAAAACATTGATGTACATGAGGTAGGAGGCAAGAGGGGCTACTAATGATTTAAAATAAAGGATACCTTTATGTGTAGTACACGTTTCTCTTTAAAAAATTGTAGCCCTGAAATTCATAAGCTGCATTAGTATGCTGAGATTCAGACTTTGCAGAGGCAGCCAGAGCTACCTTAATGGTTTTGAGTTAATAACTTTGAGTTAAGTTGTGCTTTGGGAATTGGGCTGCTTACCTATATATAAAGAAGTAATAAGATCTCCGGGCAAAAGGAAACTTACATGAAGTGGTAGACATGATTAGGAATACATCTGGGCTAGAAGAATCTCTTTGTTTTAATACATAGGTTCCTCTCATTATTTCGGCAAACTGCTAAGTTTCACTCAGAATCTTAATATATTATAGAACATTTGAGAAGTAAAAGAGATGACATGAAGTGATAAATAAGAGTGGTTGTTTGATACATTTCAAAGGATGTACTATTCTGGACTATGCGGACTATTTGTTACATAAATAATGTACTGATATAGAGTTGTTTTAGTTTGGAAAGTGCCAGTTGAGAAAACTAACAAAGATGCTACCTGCTTCAAAAAGGAGAGTAAAAATCTTTCTGCTGAAGTATTTTAGTAGTAGATGATTATGGACTTTATTAAGCACTTACTATAAAAACAAAATAACTTGCTTGAATTTTGAGAAGTATCTTTAAATTGGTAGAAAATGACTAGTTTCAATATTTTGTTGTATGTATAAAGATTGCAGAATACAGTATGTTTTACTTTGGTTGAGTTAATAACGAGGAATGTTACAAAAGTTCTCATATTTTAAGTGGAAAATAGGGTAAGAATTCCTGCTGAAGTTTGCTTATCTTTTACTGAGTAAATAGAACCTAAATACCCATTATTTATGCTCACTAAATAGTGTTTTGGCTTGTAGATTTCCATTTCACTGATGACATTAATATATCGTCATTTAAATTGTTGAAAGTTTAAAGCATCTTATTCTAATTGTTTTGCTTGTTTAGTAAATCAGTTCAGTTGACTTTTTCTCAAAGAAGCTTCACTAGAAGTTGATAAGAATTTGTTATTACAGTAAATGTTCAGTGAGGCTAATGTCTTCATTTTGAAATTCAGGACACAAGTAAAGAGTGGCAACTTTGACGCCAGACAGTTTAAATAAACTTGTTGATATTGAAATCAAAGCTAAAAACCATTGTCCCTCTCACACTACAATCCCTTCTCCCTCTGAAGTAGTCCAAAGTTTTTGCCATTTGGCGTACATCCTCATCTGTCAGAAATAACTGTCTTTTATTTGTCTATTAAGTGATTATGTGATTTATTGTAAGAGAAATGCAGTATATTAAGTATTAGTGGAGAATAACTGGCATTTCCTTAGTTGTTTGGTTTTAACACAGTGGAGGATATTTGAATTCTCGTCTCTGTTGTGTCACTGGGAAAGCTGCTTAAATCTCTTTGGAATCGTGTAATCTGTTTAGTTGTAGTCATTCAAGTTGTAACCCTTTTAGTAGATGTCACTCTTAGCTTTCAAAAAATTTTCAAGGTTTTCTGTGCTATGACAGCAACTCTACCAAAAAACACTGTTCCCTTTCAAACATGTTATAGGCTAGAAACTGTTCCTCAGTTTTCAGAGAGAGAGAAAAAAGAAGCATTTTGTTTTTATTCTACAGTGATACTGGGTGCCAAAAGTTGGAATAAGGGTATCAGCAAACTGCATTTGGTTCAGTAAATGTAGAGGATTGGGTTCTTCTGCTTTTATAGAAACATACTGTTACAGAGCTGGAGGTTGTCCGAGTTGAGGCATATTCACACGGTGAAGGCCTGGGTGCCCTCTCACAGTAAAGCCATGCTGCCCTCTTGGTGGCTGCCAGTTTATCCTCACCTAATCAGCTCACGTGTCTGATCAGACAGGTGCCAGCGCGTTGCGAGGAGTGGTAGATACCGCTTTAATGTGTTACTTGTGAGAGTTTAATCCGCTAGATGGACCTACAGAATGCTCAAGCATAGGCACAGTTTAACGTACCTCTAGTTAGACCTTAGCCAGTGGAAGTGTTAGTGCTGGCTCCTTGGCTTCAAATGTGGCGTAATCCTTCACCTAAAGGTACTATCATGAATGCTCTTCACATAGTAGGAAGCAATTTTAGGAAGGGACCTGTATACTTAAGTAATTTAAAAAATTAAAATCATTTATATGTAAGGTGATGACTTTTAAGTTAGTGGTTTTGCTGGATTGCTAGTATCTTGTGCTGCTGTTAATTTTTTCATGTACATTTCTTTTTAGTTTTTATTTTTATTAGAATATGTTTGCAGTGCGTAATGATTACATTCTTTGTAGGGAGTTGGTACATGTACACAACACATCTTAATTTTTATTTCCTGTGCCAGTGTTTGGTATGGAATGAGTGTGTGATGTAATGCCAGCATATCGGCAGTATTTCTATGATGCTATTTGGACCTAGCCAAAAATTTTGAGTCTTATTTTTGTATACATTGAAGTAAGTGCTTTAATGTTAATTTTATTAGTTTTTTACTCGGTGAGCAATTTTAAAATGTGCTATTTTAAAAATATTTACATGCAAAACAATAATTTTTATAGGATATTTATGTTAGTGAAACAATAGGATCTAGAAAGTCAGCTTCCTAAACTGAGGTCCCACGATTATTATATTAAAAACAATTGATCACCAAAGCACAGACCAAACCAACAGTTTAAGAACCAGGCGATGGAGAATTATGATGCACTGAGTGAGTGCGTGCCTGCGCGCGTGTGTGTGTTAAAAATTGAATATACATTCGGCAGTCCTAAGTTAAGGAAAAATTCAGTCTCTTGATGAAGCTTTGTATTTGGAGAGATGTAATATTCAGTTGTTAAAATCTTGTGACTTTTATGTATTAAATATCTTAGAATGCACAAAGCAACTTTGAAGCATTCAGCATATTCACCGTCATACCTTTTAGAGCCCAACGCTTATCTTGCATACCAGAAAGCTGCATTTTAGTGTAAAATGTATGAGCTTTAGAAAGCTAAGTGGACTTGAGTTCAAATTCCCACTCTACCACTCACTAGCTAAATGGCTTTAAGTCAGTTAACTTCTTTGCGCTTGTCTGCTCCCCTGAAATGGAAGTAATATACAGTAAATCCTCACTGTTTATTGTTGTGGATTGGATTCTGAACTTCTGAATTTGTCTGGTTGTTACAGTTTTGTAATCTACAAACCAATGCTCATACTGCTTTTGTGGACATATGCACAGTGGCTCAACCTTTTGGGTTGCAGGTTGAGGGTGTTGCCAGCTATTGAGATCCAGCAGGTTGATACTTTGCCATCTTATTTTCAGGGCCCTTACTCTAAACAAATGGCCCCTTCACAGTTTTTCTGAGCTACGTTGTTGGTATTTCTTGTGTGTGTTTTTGTTGATTTCATTGTTTAAAATGGCCTGATTATAGATTGCAGCACTATCTGTTTTTCATAAATTTTACAAGACTGTTCCTTTCAACAAAAGTATTTATTGGAGAGAGGAGCTTTGTGAAGACCTAAATTGTTGATTGTGAGTTTAATGCTAATGAATTAACATAACAGAGTAACTAAGGTGCCTTTAAACATAATCACACATAAAAAACGTTATGAATTGCTTGACAAAAATGTTGGGGGTTAAAGCTCACAGGAACCTAACCCTGTATTCCCTCTGAGAGCAGAAGTTCAGTATGTACAAATTCATATTCACAGCATCTTCATAGAACACGATTGCTGTAGGTAGCAAGCATCAACTCTACCAGTCTTGCTGGATTTGAGGAAGTGATAGACATATACCAGAGATAGTAACTGGTAATCATCATTTTCATGAGAGTCTTTCCTTAGAACAAATACAACTGTACCCTTGGTAGTTTCAAGTTACAATGGTTATTTCTTTAAAAAAAAAATAATAATTTGGAATTTAAAGAATTTGGTTTTTTTTGTTCTCTCATTTAACCAAAAAATATTAGTATGCAGTTTTAACATTGGTTTTCTAGTCTTTCAAATATTTGGTTAGGCCCTCAATTATGAATATTTCTTAATTATGGAAAAGTGTTTTCAGAGTATTAGATAATATTTATACGTTAGTGTAATGCATTCTGCTCCTAGGATGAATATTAGATAACATAACATTAATAGTTTTTGTAAAATGATAATGCTATGATAGTTTGCCACTAACAAAAATTTATGAGGCAGGTTTTCTCTTAGAGGATTTTTACAGGTGTAAGAATAATAAACTTAATATATAAGCAAAGAAATTCTTTTTACATTCTACTTATTTGTGCCTAGGGAAGTAATAATAAAACACCTTGATGATCTATGTTTTCCTAATGATACTGTACTTTTTTCAACATTTAATTATTCCATTTTATATTTAATACAATAAAGGGCTAAAAAAAACTACTTGTACACTGTTTTCACTTGTAATTTTGAATCCCACTTCATTATTTCATCCAAATCATTAATATTTCCAGATTATTTGATTGGCAAGTTTTTTTCTAATGTTTAGAATAAAATTGGTCCTACATTGTTTCAAGTTCTTTAAATTTTTGGACAAGAGTAAGGAGTATCTGTTGTCATCTTACGTGTCATAACTTGAGTTCATCTTAATGGTAAATAAAGGAATCAAACAGCATTTTAAATGAAGCATCCAAAGTTAAAGCCTTCAATTTTAATGAAAGTTTGGATTAGATTATGGGACCAAAAAGTAGCAGGAAACAGCAAGAATACAAAGAATGAGTAAGAATTTGGACTTTTACTCTGAAATCTTATAAGGTGCTGCAGAGTTAACGCTTTTTTAAAATTTTGTTTCTATCCTCATGGAGTTTCCTCAGTGATAAAACCGAGGTTATTGAGTGAAGTAATCTCAAAGACAATAGCAAATTGTGTGAAGGTTTTGTTTGTAAAATGAAGATAATTTATGGTAGAGTCCAGTTTCTAAAACACTTCTTGGATTTTATCCATAGAAACCTGGCTTTGCTAATTTTATTTTTGTTTCCATGAGCAAGGATGCACAGGTTTAAGGAATTTATTTATTTTTCTTTTTGTTTTGGTAGAAATCAAACTCAGGACGTTGTGCTTGCCAAGCAGGCGTTGTGCCACTGAGCTGTACCCCTGGCCCAAGGAATTTAAATAATTATCCCAAAGTAAATAACTGGGATAACTGTCATTTGACCTCAGATCTCAAGTTTAGTTATTTGCCATCTTAACTGCCAACTGAACTAACTAAATCTTAGGTCAGTTATATGTTGTCAAACTCTGAAGCACGGTTACTATATATACATCCCATCAATTCTACCCTCAGTGGTGACCTTTAGATGAAAGGTCTCTTTCCTCCCATCTTAACTGGTCTGAGACATTCCTTAGGGCTTTGTAGCGTTTCTAGAACTTAGACTGTTGGTGCTGACTGTCAGCTAATGGGCCAGCTGAGGGCTTCCTCACCCAGGAAGGAGCTGGGTAGGGAATGACTTTCAGCAGCACCAGATGTGTTATCTCTGTGTTACTCTTGCCTTTTTTAACGCCTGAAATTGGGTACAGTTATATAAATCAGAAGAATGTTCTTTTTCCTGTGGAGCCCAACCAAATCTTCTCTGAAGCAGGAAGCCCTGTCATATGGCCAGCTGAGCTAGGTGCCGTGGGTCATATTATGGTCTGAGAGGAGATTAAACTTTTGATTGCCACAATGGGCATTCAGGTAAGTGCTCAGTTCAAACTGTTTTGTGCTGGACTCAGTAATGAATTTTTTATTTACCTTAATTTTGGTAATTGTTGTTAGTTAAACTGCCAGTTTTCATTCTTGTGTTTGAAATAGTGTATTGGTTTAGGTTTTTCATAGAGGAGATTAAAAGTAGTGCTCAGCATGAATTCATTGCTTAATCCTCTGAAGGAAGGATTTAAGTTTTCTTTATATGGAGGCCAGTTTTATTCTATTTTCTTATGGCATAAGTAAGATTTCTGTTGCAGAATCATACTTAGATCAGTAATGAAGAAGAAAAAAAACCAGATTAATTTTGCTTAATTTCAATGAGAGAAATAATACTCACTTGATAGTGGTTTTTATTTGTCCTTGTTTTTATTTTTTCAGGGGTGAAAGCATGTCTACAAAGAAAAGTCTGTGACCAGGAAGAAAAATATGAAATTCTTGAAGGTCCACGGAGAAGCAGGCTCAACAGAGAACAGCTGGTATTTTTCTTTTGATAGTACTTTCCTTGTTCTCATGACTTCATATTACTGCATCAGGAAAAACTGCCCTTTCAACAAGTACAGGTGACTGATTAAAATTTTAATTGTGCTTATTTCAAGCACTTGGTTCTAAAAGATGATCACAATGTGCAGTAAAACCCAGAAGGTAATAATTTCATACTGTTAATGGACTTTTGGCATCTTGAACATTCCCATAAACCTTTCAGAATTAGAGGTAAATCTCAGATACAGGAAGTAGCTTGCAAGAAGACTTACAGCTGCTGCTCGGATTTGGTTACCATATGTCTTTATTGCCACATATTGCTGTTTTAATGGATAATGTTCCATTATCCTGTTGAGGTAGATGTATATATGAAGCAATGAAAATTTTTCATAGGAGGGATTGTGAAACTTTATTTTTCCATGAAGCACGGAAGTAGTGTACAATTGATTGGATTCTTTGCCATCACTTCATAATCTATTGTGCCAGCCTTAGAGAACAGAAGTTCGTAGTATGTAGGGACCTGAATATAGATGGGCACAACTGGATGGACCATCAGAAAGATTCTACTGTTACAGTTTGATTAAGTTTAACCTGGAATTCCTGAAGCATACCTCAGATATCCTAGGGGTTTTGGGGGCTTCAAGTCTACCGAGTATGTATAAGCATCTTGACAAAAGAAATGTGATGAACAATTGTTTCTGTCTTTTTTTTTTTTTTTAATACGGAGCACATGTAAAATTTTAGGACCCTAAAAAGGACCTGAGATAGTAACTCAATCTTAGGCAGAAAAATTGTCAGTAGGAAACCCTTATTTGCATAAGTAATTTTCTTGATCCAGTTATTTCAGTTGTGAAATACAACTTGTGCCAACAGCTCATAAAGTAGCTTCTTAATTGCTCTTGACTGTTGTTTTTATTTCCTTCATTCATTTGCATTGTTTTAAAATATTTTGATCTGCTTTTAACAGTTTTTCTTTTTTTTTTTTTTTTTCTTGTTGTTTCAGTTGCCTAAGCTATTCGATGGCTGCTACTTCTATTTTGGGGGAACCTTCAAGCATCACCCGAAAGACAACCTCATTAGGCTCGTTGCTGCAGCCGGGGGCCAGGTCCTCAATAGAAAGCCCAAGCCAGACAGCGATGTGACTCAGACCATCAATACAGTCGCATACCATGCCAACCCCAATTCGGACCAGCGCTTCTGCACACAGTACATCATCTATGAAAATTTATCTAACTATCGCCCAGAAAGGGTGCGGCAGGGTAAAGTCTGGATGGCTCCTTCAAGCTGGTTCATAAACTGTGTGATGTCCTTCAGGTTGCTTCCTCTTGACGACTGAACTTGGTATCAGATGAACATTTCACATTGAACTTGCATAGTTTATGAGAATTGAGCCTTTGCAGTTTGTTATTCATGTTTTTATGGGATAGGCAGAGTCATCTACATCTTTTTTTCTTTTGATGATAAAAAAAAAAAAAGGCCAGGGATTTAGCTCAGTGGCCTAAGCGCCTGCCTGGCAAGCGTGAGGTCATGAGTTCAATTCCTGGTGCTACAAAAAAAAAAAAAAAAAAAGCTTATACCAGATTAGGAATTCATTCTGTGTGTATCATTTAAGTGCTGGAACTGCTTTTAAGAGTTTTTCTTTTGGGGGTTGGGGATATACCTCAGTGGAGCACCCACCACGCATGTGCAGTATCCTGGGTTTGATCCCCCGCACTGCAAAAATGAGTTTTGCCTTTTAAAACTGATCTTTGTTTTTTATTTCATCATGTCTTTCTATTCTAATTATCAACTATCAAAGATTAATGAGAGGCTATCAGAGCTGTTGGTTAAATCTGTAAATGATACTATTTCAACCTTTTAATGTTCTCTGATAAAAAAAAGTCCACACCTGCCACTAGCAACAGTACTTGCCATCCTTCAGTAAACAAAATACTGTCAAATCATTATGCTGGCTTTGCTATAATGAGAAGAGAGTACTTGATCTAAGTGTGCCACTATAGGTGTTAAATTCTTCTCGTTTGCCACTATCTATATTTTACATTATTTTTAATTTCTTGGTGTGTTTGATTTTTATCTCTTAAAAATCTTGTGCATTCATTAAGAAATCATGATTTGAACTATAACACTATTTTTTGGCAGGGAAAATCAATAGTAGGCTCTTGGTACTTTTTTTTTATTGTGTACATTTGCTTATTAACTGTAGCTGTTTCTTTATATGTGTGTATATTTTATTATTTCTGTGACATATTTCAATATCAGCATTTCTCATAAAGTCTTACTAGAAAATTGTCAATCAAATGTCAGTACATTAGACTAGAAACAGTTTATCTGGTAGATTTTGCAAGTGACGGAGCCTAGGGCCATGCACATGCTAAGTGTGTACTCTACTCAGCTATACCTTAGCCCAGTCTTAATTTCTTCCTAAAGTTTTTAGGTTGGTAGGCAGAAGTTGGAGATTACTTGATTTAGGACAAGATTTCTCCCAGATTATCCAAAAGGCCATAGCAGTAAATATAGAGGAAGGAGCAAGAAGGACTTGCTCCGGATACCAAAGTCAAGGTGAGTGGTGGACAGCGCGCCGCCTGAGAATGGCCTGAGCTGAGGAACTTCCTCGCCTGTTCGGATGTTCTTACTGTAAATCCACGGGGTGGGCTAGAAGCAGAATTCTTTTATAAGTCTTTCCTAGAAATTGAACATGTTTTTAGTATTGAAGGCTTGGGGAAGGAGGCACTGTGAAACCCACCAATTTTTTCTCTCTTGAGCCAAAGAGGAGCGTAGTCTGATAACCACTGGAATAAATGTCTCCCTTTTTGAAATACTTGACAGCCTACATTTAATCAACATTGTAAGATCCGCTTATTTGAAGGTTTCAGATTCTGCTGATCCCTTAAAAATGCATTTTACATCAATTCCTTCTTTGGCATATTTTTCATATCAAGAAATACTACATGAACAAAATATTTTTTCTTTTTTTGACCTAGAATAAATTAGCTCTGAAATTTCCTCTAGAACCAGTATTGTGTTCATCCCACGTTTCATTCTGATAAAGAGTGATGAACACCACTACGCCAAATGAATTTGAGGGGTTAGGTAACCTCTGCCTTAAATAACTGAATTCGGATTTTCGTCGGTTTTGTTATGTAAATGACTTTAAAGCCTAGAAGGCTTTCTGTTGCCTTCTAGGTCATGGTCCTAGACAAGTTTGTGTCTTAAGTGCAATTGAATTCTAATTTGTAAAGATGCGTTTGGGGTTTCCTGCTCACATTCTTTGGTTCATTTTCTTAGTTTGTCCTCATCCCAGTGTTTTTCTTTTTTCTTTTCCCTACTGTTAAGTATTTCTTCACATACTTGTTTTGACAGCAGTTGGGTTTATGTTAAGCTCTTGAAACTTGTAGTTGTACTTACTGTGTAAAAGTGCTGTACTTGTAATTACTTTCATTTTTCAATCATAAAGTCAAGCTTCCTTTTTGTTTACCGTAAGTCATTAAAGTTACTTGTGTTTTCATGGATCTGTATCTTTTCTAAAAGTGACTTATTCTGTATATCGAATAATTAGATTTAACATGACTTGTAAGGAACTCTTTTAGCTTTTTTTTTTGAACATTAACACTTTTTAACTAATTTTGAGTAGAAATACTTTTAAAAAGTATATTAGCTGCTATATTACATTAAATAAGTTATTCTGAACAGAGCGTAACTCTGATAGTTTAGAATCATCAACAGTGTTAGTTACACAGTGATTCTTTTATGATTCTATTACAGTTCTGTGGCTGGTAGATTTTCCACTTCATTTCATGTGGCTGTTTACCACTTCTGCCTGCACTTGTAGCTATTTTCCTTTGCCCATGACTGCCACTGCTTTTAGACCATTCTGTCTCTACTAATACTGTATCATATCTATTTTTTTCTGACTTGCTAAAAAATGGAAACTAGGTAAGAAGTATATTAAAATTGTGACTGAAATAAGGATGAATGAGTACTGCTGAGAATTTCAGTGATTTGCATAAGATACATAAATTTTAGTAGACATAGTTTGCCATTTATTTCATCTGTTTCAATTTCCTTTCATTCTTCTCTGTGAACTTGGTAGTTAGATGGCCTGTGTTCATGTGAAAATTATGTTTTGAGAGGCCTGAACTTCTTGTGAGAATAAAGACTCGGGTGGAGCAGGGAGAGGGAGTGTCACATCAGAGTTTCTTACCCTGATAAGTATAGAACAAGTTATTTTAAAGGATTGTGGACTTCAGTATGGTCACAAATTTCTATTCTATTCCCTAACGGAATGTACTAAAATGGCATGAAATAATAACTAAAAGTCACTATTTTGTTTGAAGTTGGATTATGAACTTAATGAGTTTGTATGTTAACTCCTTTCCAATACACGCACATCACAAACTACCTAATAAAAGAGTAGTTCAGTTGAGAATTCAATTGTCTTTATTCAATTAATAAGCATTATATTTGCCTGATTAAGCTACATACTTTGTTATGAATTAGGGGTTGTTGATTGTTTGTGTAGCTGCTGAAGGCACAAGGTCCAGTTTTTGGCATCTAGAGATTCTTGATAGGGCAGGCACGTGAGAGAGGAAGAGTGCTGGATTAGTCTCCCTGTGATGAAGGGTTGGTCACTAACACCCAGCCACTGAGTGAGATCCCGCAGAGGCTCTACTTAAAGCTAGTCAGACTGCCACTTGTTTGCCGTCTCTACTGTACTTAACCGGCGTGCTGGTAAACAGGGGGGAGTGTGCTGTCTTCTCACGCGGATGCAGAATGTTCTGAGCACACATACCGTGAACAGGGTGGTGAGGTTTAGAAATGTCTCTAAAAGCAGTGCCTGCGAAAGTAGCTTTCGGTTGCACAGCTCATCTCCATCCTGAATAGTCCTGGCAGCATCTCCCACCCAGTTGATTGCTGGCTGTCATGCCTAAGCTTTACTGATAGTAAATAAGAGCAAGGCCTTTCTTCTCCCCATCAAGTTTTCCCATCTGTTGCCTCTCTTGCCTATTCAGCTCAAATCGTCCTTAGCTCTTGTTGCATGAGTGGATGTCCTGTGGGTACCAAGACTGCTTAGGCCTCTGCACACGGGTGATGCACCTTCAGAAGCCCAAGCCTGACTTCCCCAGGTTAGCGCCTGTCATCACGGACCCTTTCTGCCACCTTAGCCTGAGTCCTTCCTTTGATGTCCTTGGGGTAAATTCACTTTACACCTTTACACATCTCTTTGAAAAACGGATTTTTAAAAAACTTTTTTGTCGACGTTTACTTCATAATTTGCGAGACTCAAATTTTCGTTATCGGTACTATAATTTTATCATAATCACTTTCCATTTACCTGTGGATTAAAATAATATGGCCTACATACTCTGCCATGGATGACATAAGGAAGTATTTTTTCTGAATTTTACTGCTGTGGCTACCTTTAGAGTTTGTGAACAATTCTGCTTATGAAAGTATGACAGTTACTGTAGAAACTTTGCATAGTTCTAAAAAGCACAAGGAAAGGAGCTCTACATCCAGGGACCATAAACTGATGACTTGTTCTGTATGGCCTTCACAGTGTTAAAAATTATATTGAACACTATTGAAAGTGCGCATGTACTTAACATTCACCACAATCCCTATCACTCTGTTCTCTCCCGTTTTTTCCTTTAGTTGGGCTTTGGAAACACGGGGTTAATCCAAAACTCGGGAATAACACTATTAACAAGTCTTTGTTGTTGTTTTTTTACAGTAATCAGCCCTCATTATTCACGGGGAGGGGCTTCAGAGACCACCCTTCCTGGCAAGATTCCCAAATCCACAGCTACTTAGGTACAATACAGAAGGACCACTTGAGTTCTTTGAGGTTGAGACCAGGTTGGGCAACATAGCAAGATCTTGTTTCCAAAACAAGCAAGAAAATAAAATGGTATAATTGCATAGAACCGTGTACATCCTCACACATTGTCTCATCTCTAGCTAGATAACTTAAAATACCCAATGTAATGTAAATGATACACAGATAGTGCTTGTACCACATTGTTCAGGAAATAATGATAAAATTATGTTCAGTATAGGTTTTTTTATTTTGAATATTTTGGATCTGCTCTTGGTTGAACTGATACACAGCCCATGAATACAGAGGACTGACGATAGCTTTGTAATTAAGGGCTTCAATCTTGCATATAGTTTTACTCCCTATATTTTCTCATGTAATTAATCTTTTGCATAATGCCAAATTGTTGTATTCTGTCAACAGGATGTGTCACAATTTCACTGAATCCATGCTGGTGAATATTTGGATTGTTTACATTACCGATAAATCTAAAATCTTTGCACGACGTTTTGGCAAAGGGAGCCGTGTTTCTTCAGCATGTCAAGCTGAGTCAGCACGTGTCTTTATGAGCTGGACAGAATGTAGTGGACGTTCTCCACATTGAAATTAAGACCTGTAGTTACACTTAAAATACAAAAATTAGAAAATGAGCTTTTAATTGGTTGCTATGATTGTCATGAGTTGACACGACATTGCCTGTAATGTTTAGAGCCCTGCGCCCTTAGGGGTTAGGAGCTAACCAGGGAAACAAGCAGAGCCGTGTGTTTGGTGGTGACCTGAGGGGTCATCTAGGGTCACCTCGCTCCTATTGGGATGAGGAGCCAAGCACGCAGAGTGCCAGGGACTCGCTCAGGAAGACACCTCTCACTGAAGGCTCCTTAACTGAGGTGGGAAGGGTTGGTGAACACTCCTCCAAGTCCTCTCAAAGGCGGAGAGATGAACAGAAAGGAGGAATATAACTTGTGCAAAGTACAGTATTTCCCACAATTGGAAGTCACTGCTCTAGCACCTTTTATTGTTGGAATTACTTGTGACATGGTCACACCATTTTGACATAGTATTTCTGATTCAAGCACCTACTATAATGCAAAATTGTGTATGTGTATGTGTGTGTGTGTGTGTGTGTGTGTTTCACTACATGCAACTACATATTACATATGTTGGACCAGAGATATAGCTCAGCTGCATAAGTGCCTGCCTATCAAGTGCAAGGTACTGAGTTCGATTTCTGATACCAAAAAAAAAGATCACATATTATGTATGTAAAGTCTGAGGTCATTACAATTATTCTAATCATTTCCATTTTTCCATGAATGCTGAAGTTCTGACATCTGGTAGTAAATTCAAATTATTTTTCTGTCTGTGCAATTAATGATTAGTACATTTGATGTTTAAATTGTATTAAAATAATAAATTCTGAGTAAACAAAGTCTGGAGATTTTTTTCTGTTGATCTTTTGCAGATATGTTACAGAAAGCATGAGCAAGCAATTGACTTTTCAGTGAGTACCCTCTTAGGGTGCTATGGCAGCGTTTCACGTATATATTTTTTAAATCTTTTTTTCTTTTTAAAAGTACAGACCTGCTTTAACATTTTTAAAGGAAGTTGAGCAAAAGCCTGATAATGATTCCCTGAGTAGTTTGTACATTTATTGTATAAATATTTGTTGAGAACCCACTGGATATCAGATTTTGAATAAGACATGGCCACAGTCCTCAATGGACTCTACAACCTGGTAGAAGAACCAGGGGAAGTAGCATGCTCCTGCAGGTACTGTTTTTGTGAGGCAAGGCTCTGTTTGCCTTCTAGGGGACACCCCACATTGGAGACCTACATACTAGTGGGCATTGTGACGTTAAGATACACTCAGTCTACCTTGGGTGTGTGACTGGGTAGAATCACTCAGTGTTTGCTTAGTATATAAAATACATTTTTCAGAAAGGCACCTAGGACTTACCTTAGAAACAAATGGATTAATATTCACTGTGATATGTACTAAGCATTTTTTTAATTTCCCTTGAGTGATACTTCTAGTCTTTTGCAGAAGAGAATGACATTTTATCAATACTTTATTAGGCTGTTTTTCCCTTTAATTAGGAATTCAAGTCAAAAACAGGAAATGCAGCTTGCTGAAACCATGAATTACAAACAAGTTTTTTATATTTTTATTTTTTATTCTTTTGCTATCCATGTTTAATTTGCTAAGTTAGCAAATTTAATCTGAAGATGATTTTAACAGTTTATACAGGTTTATTTCATCTACCTTTTTAAAAAGACATCTTTTTAATATTCATGCTTGTTTCCTATGAATTCAGATAGGCATTAGAAGGAAGGGTTTTTAAATGTCAGAATGGTTTTTAAAATGCATTGTTAGCATTTAAAAATTTTATAACAATAATTCATGTACATTGTTTTTAAAGTCCAATAACGCAAGCAGATTTAGATTAAAAAGTATGTATCCTGTATGTCTCAATTTATGCCTAGAAACCATCGCTTTGTACTCTTCGTTTATTTTGGCTTTTACCCCCTTTATATTGTATGTCCATGTTGAATTTTCTTGATTCATCCTTTTTTTTCTTTTTTTTTGGTACCAGGGATCAGACTCAAGACCTTGCACTTACCAGTCAAGCGCTTGTGCCGCTGAGCTAAATCCCTGGCCCTTGATTCATCCATTTTAATATTTCTTGATTTCCTATCATGATAGATTATGATTTCGGTGCTCAGATTCATTCTCTGTCTCCTTACTTCCCATTAGGTAATTTAAGCCTATTTCCAGAGTTTTTACCATGATGACAATTAATTGCTCTTTCAAGTTATTTGTAATTATTTCATTTCCTTCTTTGGTAAACATGAGTGTTTTTTTTAGCTATTGGTTTTTAAATCTATAATTTTTTTGAACCTGTCTAAATGTAATATTTTTTAACATTTGTATAAAATTTTTTTTTTAAGACAAACCTGTGTAGATTACAGACAGTTTTAGTTTTTGCTGAAAGTATCCGTCCATCCTGAAGCCCTTTCCCCTCCAGTTCTGATCCTGACTTCCTGCCTGGGTTTCCTCCAGGTCTCCCATTTTCCAGACGCTGGGAACCCAACTGCTTCTCTTCATTGGTTTCCTATTTTCTGCTTTACATCTACATTTTGTTGGGCGTTATTTATCTGCCACTAGCTTCACAGGAATGCGGTCAGTAAATATGTTGTCTGTAAGAGTTTCATACTGCATCGCACCTTACTGGCTTCCAGTAGTTCTAAGGGGGCGGTTCCTTTCCTCAGTGGGGTCTTGTGGGTTGTCTTACCTTCTTCCTTTTGTCTGTGTGTTGGATGAGTGTTGGATGTGGTTTCCATCAAGTTGCTCATGTTATTTCAGTATGGTTTCCAGGCAGAAAAAGGCAGTCAACGGAGCACTGTCTAGCATCCTTATTCATTTTTTTGAAAACCAATTTCTTCCCTTCTGTATGTCCGTTATTTAATGGTGCTTTAGTCTACTACTGCCTTGTGAAAATAATTTACATTGTCTTCAAAATGGTGCAGCCTCACCGTTTGAAAGGAATATTTGACAAAATAAGCCCAGTTAGTTATGTGGATCTTGGGACTTTTACCACCAAAGCTGCCAAGATTTTCTTTTCCAAATGGGCCATTAAAGGATGTTTGTAAATGAATGAGTCATCCAGTGCCCTGCAAAGGCCAGTGATTGTATCCCCATTATTCTGTATATAGAATATCTATAGATAATCTTTTTTTAGCAACAAGCCCTTCTATATGTTTCCTAGCCAGGCAGTTGTCTTTAGGAAATATGATTGTGTAGATACTTATAAATCATATACCCCAAAAGCAAAGGTAGTATTAATAGAAGATTACTAAAATGCAAACAAAAGACATCTATGTGTAAAAGAGGTGACAAAGATTTAAGGGGTAAAAAGGGTTATCAGATGATGACACGAAAAGATAAGGCTGTCAATTGATGGTGACCAGCTGGATATTTGGGGGGATGGAATATCAATTATAAAACCAATGAGTATCCTAGAAAGGGGAAAGAGGAACAAATTGAAGTATATATAATGGCTTTGTGTCTTTTGACATACACTTAAGAATTGGCAGGTAAAGTATTCTGTCTCACTGAAAGATGAACTTACAGTTTTGTGATTTTCATCTGTAAGAAAATACAGCCACTTGAATTTCATTATTCTCATACACTGTGGGAGTTGGGGCAATAAATCATAGAGCCCAATTTAGGTGGTAAATAATACATAGAAATATATTTAACTGGTTGGTCTGAGGATATAAATACTATATATTACAAATTTTGATGGAAAGGAATCCGTACAATAAAAAGAGGTATTTGAGAGATGAACACATACTTGATAGGATCATCCCAACTAAAATTGTCAGCCTGTGCTTAGTATCAAGAAATAGTGAATTAGAATCTTGACCCTGCACCATTTCCTTCCCTTGTTTTAAAACTTTCACAATTTTGTTTTGCTATAAATCATTTCCAAGCATAGGTGAGCATCATGACCACTAAAACTAGTCCCCTGCTTCAGTTGTCATCTGGCTTAAAATATTACATCACCTGTAAGCTAAAAGACTATAGAACTGGAGCCCAAGAGTTTTTCTACCTTTATGACTAGATTTTTCTTTTTTCCTTTATCTTGTACTTGGCTATTTCCTTCTTGCTAACTCAGTGTCTAGGTGTTTTTTATAGGGTCTTCTTTGATGGGAAGGCTTCTGCCTCCATCCCAGTCATACATATTGAATAGAAGACTGATTACATCGTTTTTGGCTTACTGCTGCTGTTTTTTCCCATCCACTGGACTTCCACCCCCCCAGATGCCATTTCCTTGCTTCCTCATTTACTCAGTGTTACCATCAAATGTTACCGAAAGTTTTATTTCCAGATACTGGTAAGACTCAATGGTCCTTTGACTCTTACTAGTAAAGCAGTTATACTCTAATTGGTATAAGCTTAAAGCAAGGACTGTGGAGTTATCTCACCAGTGGATTTTATTTTTATTTATTTATTTATTTATTTTTGTGGTACTGGGGCTTGAACTCAGAGCATTGTGCAGAGATGCTTTTTGGTTCTGTGCCTACCACAATTTGATGCTGTTTTTATTATTTTATATGTATTAATTTTCATAACAATCTTCATTTGGGGTGGGGGACTACTTTTGCTCCATTTTAAAGATGAAAAAACAAACTCTAAAATTTTAAGTAACTCTTCCAAGGTCGTGCAAGTTGTTTTAGTTTTGCTGAGAATTGAACCCAGATTCTCTGACTTGAGAGTTCAAACTATTAACTACCACCCATTTCTAAATCTAGATGTGGCTACAGAAGTCAGCCCTTGAGCTCATGAAGCAATGGCCAGAGAAAATTGATTTTGAGAGGCAGTACAAGTGAGGCAACATATATGCCATAGTGTTTAATAATGAGCTCACTTGATGTTCAAATAAACAAGAATGACTAGTAGGCAGTAACTTCATGTCTGGTATTTAGTTTCCTCATCTCAGGGGAGCAAGATGATACCTATAAGTGCCCTGAATATTAAAAGGAAATCTTCAAAGTGGTTGGCATAAAGAGGGCAAATAAACATGGTATCTATCTCATGACTAAGCCAGTCACATGGATCTGAAAGAGAATAACCTAAATCAGGTAGGTGATTATTTTTCTCTTATGTAACTGGAAGGCTGAGACGTGATACACAGCTGGTCCATTGGTTCCCTGTCTCCATCTTACATCCTTAGTGTCTTTGGTCCTCTAAAATGCTGACCATTTACATTTTCAGAGTGAAAGAAGAGAAAACAAAAGAATCCAGCAGCTCTGGTAGCCACACCCTGAAAATGCTTCCTGTGT
>RJWT010000642.1:0-61224 GCA_004365215.1 Cuniculus paca | reverse complement strand
TGTTTTGCATGATTCTTGAACTACTAGTGGTTGAAATTTTTATAGGCTTTGTGTTATTTCATCAAATATATCCAATTTAATTTTAGTCTTTTCTAATGATTAAATCTTTACTTCTTTTCAATGTGGGCTATTGTTTTATTTTAAACTATTACATGCTATACAGCAAGGACCATCCTTATGCTAATAGTTGTCTTCGGACCATTTAGCTATCTAAGATAAATTTTCAGAATACAATGGCTAGATCAAGGAAAATGAACTTTCACACTGCTACCAGCAGTACATTATTTTATTTTTTATAGTATTTTAAAATTTTATTTTAAAGAGAATAAAACCAAAGAAAATGTAACAGAATAAAGTGAATCAAAACAAAACAATGACAGCAATACAGGACTTCAAAATTAGATGATAAGAAATCAACAATGGCTACCATAAAGCTTCATGTTAATCTTCAAAATAGCTGCTCATACCACAAGACATAATAAAATCAAACAAAACAGAACAGAATGAAACCAATCAAACCAAAACAATAAAAGTGATACAGCACTTCAAAACAATAATAGGAAATCAACAATGGCTACCATAATATATCTTGTTATCTTCAGAATAGCTGCCCATACCGACAGACATAATAGAATCTAACAAAACAAGACAGAATAAAAACAAACCAAACCAACAGTGAAAATGATACCAGACTTCAAAACAAGGTAATAGGAAATTAGCAATGGCTACCACCTTCCCTTTTTAGACATTTCTACCCTTTTCACTTTTACAATATCTATGGTACATTTTTGGATCCCACTAACTCCTTCAGTTTTTTATACTAGGGAGATAACATGATGCTCACCTATAAGAATCCAAACTATTTCACTCATGAGCATGACCTCAAATTGCATCCATTTACCTACAAGAGCCTCAAGGTTATTCTTCTTTATAACTGAGTAGTTTTCAATTGCATAAAAATATCATATCTTTCCTATCCATTCCATGGTTGATGGGCAAGCTATCCCTGATTTTGTTTTGGGTCCCCATCACATGGAGCATTGTCTTGTCTCCTCTGACCTTCAGTCCATGAATTTTCTCTTGAGTCAAATGTGTTTCTTGTACACAGCATATTGATGACTCCTGTCTCTCAATCCACTCTACCTGTTTTTCTTTTTATTAGTGAGTTGAGGCCACCTACATTAATGGTTATGATTGACATGCATTGGCTCATCTCTACCATGGTATCCTCTTGCCATCGGTCCTCCACTCTTCCCCTCCATTCAGTTGCCCGCCTTTCTTAGTGATTCTCCTCTGCTACTGTTCCTGGAAACATGGTCATCTTTATTTCTCTCTAGAATATCCTTCAGCACTCTTTGTAGCATTGGTTTTATGGTCATGAATTCCTTCAGTTATTCTTTATCATGAAGGTATCTTATTTCTCCATTAATTTTGAAAGATAGTTTTGCATGGTACGTCAATGTGGGTAGGAAGCTGTTTTCTTTCAGTACTTGAAACACTTTGCTCCAAGATGTCCTTGACTTAATGGTTTGTGTTGAGAAGTCTGCCATGATTCTGTTGGGTTTTTCCTTTATAAATGATCTGCTTATTTTCTGTAAAAGTTTTTAAAGGTCTGTCCTTTTGCTGAATTTCTGGGATCTTGATTATTATATGTCTGGGTGTAATTTATTTTGGTTAGGGCTAGTTGGAGTTCTACATGCCTCACTTATCTGTATGTCAGGTCATTTCCCCATGCTTGGGAAGTTTTCTGCTATGAATTCTATAAATAGTCTTTTGTGTACATTACTTCTGTAAATGTCACTTGTGTTGACCTCTGCTTTTTTTTGCTGACACCTATCATCCTTAAATTATTTTTCTTTACATTGTCTTACAGGCATTGAATTGTTATTTCCTGGTTCCTTGTCATTTTTAAGGGATCTTTTCTTTTGCAATTCATTATTGCAATCCTGTCTTCAAGGTCTGAAAGTCTGTCTTCAGTTTCTTTCAAGCAGTTTTGCCAGCATTCAATGGAGTTTTTAATTTCCTGGATATCTCTTTGAATGTTTCATGCATTTTATTTCTTTCCTGTATTGTTCATTCAAGGTTTCCATCATTTTCTAGTGCTCCTTTTTTTATTCATGTCTTCTATAGATATGCTCAGCATTTCTTTCATTATGTTTGTCATTTGTTCTTTTACCTGAGATATTATTTCTTATCTGATTACTTTTACAACCTCATGAAGTTGTTTCTTTACTTTAGTTGCTAGCCTTTCAGAAATCTCAGAAGTATGACTTTCAATTTCTTCCATGTCCATGTCTCCTAGACTCATTCCTTTTGGGTTGGAGGTTTGAGATTGCATTTTGCTCCTTCACTTGACATTTTTGTGGTTTTTTCCAGATAGGTCCCAGGTATTTCCCACATTGGCTGCCTGTCCACATCATAGGGAAATAGGTCAGGCACCTGGGGTTCTCCTATCCTAGGTTCCCAGGAAGTGGTGGGGTGCAGGGTTGGCTTCTCCAGACACACACAACTACACCAAGCCTCACCCGATGATGGCAGGTACGTGGGAACACTGGTTCTCTCCACTGGTGCTGGTTACCAGTCTCTGATGGAGGCTGGTGGGTTCACAGGGGAGTCTATGTTCAATTTCTTCTTCTGGTGTTTACAGTTCTGTGATAATGTCTGTGTTGCATCCCAGAGATGTGTTGGATATGGACCTGATCTTGGCCTCTGGGTGTGGGGGCTGAGACTGGTTTTCTGTCAGTGGAGTCCTCCAGAGTCCAACTACTGTCTCCTCACTGGTGCTTCAGACACTTCCATGTTACTGGTCTCACTGATTACCTTACCCTCCAGAGGTATGTGTGTGTCTGTGTGCCAGGCTGTTGTCCAGGGTCTTGGGGTTCTCACTGATCTTACAGTCTTCCAGTCAGCCCGCCCTCCAGGATGCAGTGGTGGGGCACAGAGTGAAGACTCACTCTCCTTCAGCTGGCCCGTCCTCCTGGATGCCACAGTACATTATTTTTAAAAATGACATATTTATTAGTTTCAGAATATTATGTCTGACCTTTAGATTTTTCTTATTGTTCAATCTGTCATTAATACTATCTGTTCACATCACTGATAACTCTTTCCTCATGTTTTCCTTAATTGAAGCCAAGTCCCTTCAATAGGGCACATCTTCTTTGCAGCATTCTCAAATAGTGGTCCCTTATTTACTTGTATTTGCATTTTCTTGAGCTTAAGAGATTGTATCAGTGCCTTCCTTGTACTCCATTGCTGTTCCCAAATTTCATTCCTTTCCCCCTTCCCCTTCCTTTCCCATCCCTTTCCCTGTCCTGGTCTCCATCTCCATCTCCAGATTCAACTCAGAGCTTCACACTGGGCTATGTTTCCAGTTCTTTTTTTTTTTTTTCTTTGTGGCACTGGGGAATGAACTCATGACCTTGCACTTGCCAGGCAGGTGCTTAGGCCACTGAGCTAGATCCCTGGCCCTTTGTTTCCAGTTCTTTTTCTTAATTAAAAAAAAATTGAGACAGGGTGTCACTAAATTGCTAACCTGCTCCAGGTGAGTTCAAACTTGTAATCCTCCTGTTTAGCCTCCCAGATTGCTGTGATTACAAATATTGTCCATTGGTGTTTACAGAGGGGTTGTTTCAGAGCCCTCCAACAGACACCAAAATCTGTGGATACTCAAATCCCTTATAGAAAATGGTGTATATTTTCGTATGCTCTATGTACATCCTCCCACATACATGACTTCTTTTCTAGATTACTTACAATGCCTAATATAATGTAAATGCTATATAAATACTTGTTACACTATATTGTTTAAAGAATAATGACAAAAAAGTCAGTATATAGTATGAATGTAATTTTTTCCTATTATTTTTGACCTGTGGTTGTTTAATCTGCACGTGCAGAACCAATGGTTATATATGCCAATCTCAGAATTTAGAAAGAGAAACCTGTCCCTTCTTGCTAAAGTCATTTAACTTTAATAGTATTTGTAAATGGAGTCAATTGCATGCTACCAGCATAATTTCTTGACATATTTCATACCACTATTAGTGCTATTTAATTTTATTCTTAGAATTATTTAATTGTCTTACTTAAATTTACTTTAAGCAGCTACTGATCTAGGTGCTAATACCTATCAAGTCTATTAAATATTCTCAAATATTCCTAAAACAGATAAACACAAATATTATATGTTAAAAGAAATTTTAAAAAATAGAAATTAAATTGTAGAATAAAATTTAAATTAATAAATTAGTAGTTAATTTTAAGTAAAAGAAAAAAAGATGAAAGGCTTCAAGGAAAATGGTATGTAAAGAAGATAAAAATATAGTACAAAGCATTGAAGGAAAAACCAAAACATGGAAAAGAACGAATACTAAGAACAATTGAATAAAAAAGTCTTTAAAAAATACATATTAAGACTTTATACTGAAAAACTAAGAGAAAAGATTCAGAATGGATATCAAGCATATTCATATTGAAATTATTGAATAAAGTCAATTTTGCAGAAATTCAGATGGCTATTAGCTTTTTGATAGCAATTTTATGTCAGAAAATAGTGGAGTAGCATATTCAATTTACTCTAGCAAAGAAAATGTGAGCTAAAGACTTTAAGGTTAGCACAATTATACTTTTAATGTGAAGAGTACAGAAGAATGTAAGGATCATACAGGAACTTGGAAATACTGTTTCCATGGGTAGTTTCTGAGGATTCTGTAGTAGAATATATTTCAGATTGAACAAACATTTACATAAAGATCAGTGTAAATGTTGATATATTATAGGGAAGAGTAATTACTATTTATTTACAGTAATGTAATTACTATTTACAGTAAAAATAAAGTATAAGTATCAAAAGTAAAGAGGGTAGGATTGAGGGACTTGTGCTTATGGAGGAGGATAAAGAGATAGGGAAAAAAAAAAACAAGTAAAAAGCAGGGCAAATGTGCTAAAAACAACCACTTCACAGTCCTGATAATTGAGCAAAGGGAACAGCAAATTAAAAAGCATTTCTTGTTGAAAAAGCTCTAGGTTTGTGCTAATATTGATTTGGGAAATTTTTATGCCTACAATCCTGCACTCTTAAGTAACTACTTTAGAGATAATAATATGCAACATATAAATTATTGCTATTCTCCTATCATCTTCTTATGAAATTTTGTTTTACCTTTTTTCCATAAAATAATGAAAAACCTCTAACATTTCAGTAAAAACAGTTAAAATCATCAGCCTTTTTGCTTATAGTGCTTTTATTCCCTTACTTATCATTGTCATTTTTAAAATGTAGTTTTACCAGCATATGACTGGCTGCAAAATTTAACAGCTTTTCTTACAAAAGCAGCAGACTCTTCTTGATTGCTTACAATAGAAGGTTCACATTAGATGCTAGTGACTTCATTTTAAACTTCCTGACCTCCAGAGATAGGAGAGAATCAATTTCTCTTCATAATTTTCCTGGTCTGTGGTATTCTGTGTATAGCAGCACAAAATTGACTAAGACAATGGCAAACCAGGTAGATGTTTCACATGAAGATCCAGTTGGGGATATAGTTCAGTGGCATAAGTACCTGCCTGGCAAGCATGAGGTCATGAGTTCAATCCCCGGTACAAAACAAAAAGCAAAAACCAAACCAAACCAAACAAAATCAACAAAACATGAAGATCCAGGAAATTAGAGTCACGGAATGGCTAAAGTTTCCACATCTTCTGGAATGCTGAGAAAAATACTCATGTGAGCAAAACCCAATAGAGTCCAGGCAAAAAGAAAATGATAAAAGACAAAGGATAAAATACCATTTCTGGTAGCACCAAGAAAAATTAAACACCTAGGAATTAAACTCACCAAGGAATTGAAGGACCTCTAAAAGGAAAACTAGAGGAAAAACTGAAAAAGGAGATTGAAGAGGACATCAGAAAATAGAAAGATGTCCCCAGCTCCTGGCAGAACCAATATTGTCAAAATGGCCATAGTTCCAAAACTGTTATATATTCAGGGCAGTCCCAATCAAAATACCCACAACATATTTTACAGATATAGAGAAAACAATTCTAAAGTTCATATGGAATCTTTTGATTCATTCCATTTCTCTTTGTTTTTCTTTTTATCCTTTTTTTTTGTTTTGGCTCTTTAAATTTTCTTTTTGTCTTTTATGCTTTTTTGTTTTTTTCTCCTATTTTCCCTACTTTTGTTTACTTTCTTTTTTCTAGAATAGGGTTTTATCTTATAGTTCTCTCCATCTCAACTTTTTCTTTCTTCTTCAAATATTATTTCCACTTTTCTCTTTTCCTATTTACTAACGTTATTATTATTATTATTATTATGCTTCATTAATTTTTAGCTATTTGCATCCAAGAATTATGGGACACAGAAGACCAAACTTAGTTTAATCCATGCTGTTATTGCTGGTTTATTTTCTATTGTCAGTGTTGATATAGTCATTGCTCTTGCTACATCTTTATTGTATGTCAGTAACTAGTTTGCCTTTGTGTCTGTATTACTATTGCTGATCTTTTTGCATCATAAAGGGCAGCTTTTAGTTGTTGCTTTTAATTGATTATTATAGGATGTTAATATCTGGTTTGTTTTTGAGTTCTATACTATTATTGCTAATTTCTTTTCTATTGCTAATGTTGGCATAGTTGTTGAATTTGTTTGGTTATTATTGTATCTCAATGTCTGGTTTGCTTTGCTTATTGACATTACTGTGGCTCATTTTCTCTGAGTGGCACTGGGGATTGTGCACCCAGAAGGAGACTGGGCACAAGAGAACCCACAAAAAAAGCACAAGAGGTATCCTTTCCAAAAGATGCACACATCTCATTATAGAAACATGAAAAGTATGAAAAACAAGGCAACATAACTCCTCCAGCATTACAGAATTCATTAGTAACTGAATGTAAAAATATCCAAGTCAATGAAATACCAAATAATTCAAATGACTGATCTATAAAATGATGAATGACTTTGAAAAGGACACAAAATACAGTTGAATTAATTAAGGAAAACAATGCAGAAGATGAAGGTACAATTCAACAAAGAAATAGAAATTTTGGTGATAAGAACCACAATAAGTCAAATCAAACACTTGGTGGAAAACCTGATCAGTAAACATGATTAAACAGAGTATAGGAATGCAAGGCTTGACGATAAGGTGGAAGAATTATTTCAAACAGACACTGGGAGGAAAAAACTCAGAAATTATGAACAAAACATCCAAGAATTCTGGGAAACAGAAGACCAAACTTATAAATTCTTCGTGTGGAAGAAGGTACCAAGGTTCAAACCAATGGTATGAAAAAAGTATTTAATGAAATAACAGAAAACTTTCCAAATCTTGGAAATGATACAGAAATCCAGGTACAGGGATCACTCAGAGCCCCAAAAAGGACAATCAAAAATCATGTTCCCACATCACACTGTAGTTAAAAGGGAAAAACTATAGAAAAAGGAAAGGATATTGAAAACAGTAAGTGAGAAACATCAAGTCACTTATAGAGGCAAACCTCTCAGAATAATTTCAGGTGAGTTTGCAGAAATACAAAAGGCAAGAAGGGAATGGAATGATATATTTCAATACCCACAAGAAACAACCCAGAACATTACTATATATCCAGCAAAGCTGTAATTCAAAATTGAAAGAGAAAGTAATTCATGACCACTATGACAGCAATGCTGCATATACTTAAAGGAATCCTACAAACAGAAGAGGAAGAGTAGATAAGCTACTGAAAGGAAGGAAAGAATCAAATATTAGAAAAACAAGATGGTGAGAACTAGTACACGCCTTTTAATAGTAACTCAGAATATAAATTACCTTAATTCTATTAAAAGACAGGAGAAGTAAGATTGGATTAAAAGCAAGCCCTAGTTCTTTGTAGCTTGCAAATCACACATATCATTAACAAAGACACAGACTGAAGATGAAAGAATGAAAAAATATTCAATTCAAATGAAACTCAAAAGCAAGCAAGAGTAGCTATACTCATATGACAAAGCAGACTTCAAGACAAAATCAGCCAGATGAAACAACAAAGGCTACTACATTTTGGTAAAGGGAACAATTCACCAAGAAGATATAACACTTATACATACATTTGTACTGAACATTGCTATGCTTAATTTCATCAAACCAACAATATCTGACATAAAGTTCCCAATATAATAATAGTGAATGACTTCAGTTGTACACTTTTATCAGTAGATGAGTCATCTAGGCAAAAAACCAATAGAGAAAACTCAGAGTTAAACTATACTGTAGATCAACAGAATGTCTATAGAACATTCCATTCAAAAACTACAGAATATATATTTTTCATAGAATGTTCTCCAGTGTTGGACCATAAAACAATTAGTATATTAACTAATATAAAAATTTAAACATTTTTTATCTTACCAGATCAAAAAGAATAAAAGTAGAAATTAACAGGAAGAAAAATCACAGCAACTATACAAACAATATGGTGGCTGAATAATTCACTTTTAGACAATGTTATAGGTTATATCTAGATGTCCCCCCAAAGCCTCACGCACTCATAGGTGGGGCTTTTAGGATCTAGGTGGATCTGGGGTGTGTGACATGGGGATTAAAAGTGTGTGCTAGCTACTAAGTTAGTCCACTGAATGGCTTAGCACAGTGCTGGGTGCAGATAATTGGAAGGCCCACCCTGGGTGTGGGTGGCACCAATCAATAGACTTATAGCCTGAATGAAATATAAAAGGAGAGAGGGAAGGTAGCTTGCTATTGCTGTTTTCTGCTTGCTGCTTGCTCCTTTCTGCTTGCCACACCATGAACTGTTTCTTTGATGCTTCTCTGCTATGCCACTCCACCTTGGAGTCAACTGATTATGGACTGAAAGTCCCACAAATTATGAGCTGAAACTTTTTCTCCTTTAACTTATGAGTGTATGGTATTTTGTTTCAGCAACAAGAAAATTAAGACAGAAGATTAGTGGATCATTGAAGAAACAGGGAGGAGTCAAAAAAATTTAGAACTAAATGAAAAATGGAAATAGAATTTATCATAAAGCAAAGGCAATTCTAGAAAAAAAGTTTATAGTGTAAGTGACTGCATAAAAATATCAGTGATATCACAAATAAACAACCTATGGTCTACCTGAAGTTTCTGGAAAAACAAGAACAAATCAAAATCAAACCCAACAGAAGGAAAAAAATAATAAAGATCAGAGTTAAAATTGAGATTGAAACAGAAAGAATAATTCACAGGATCAATACAGTGAAGTTGGGATAGGAAACAGGGAGATGGATTTTGTGGCACTGTAGAGGGATAATGAAAGATGGGAGGGAAGGAAGGGAAGGGAAAGTAGAAAGATCAAGATATGATATGTATCAATAATAATATATACCAATACCCCACAATGAATATATTAATTTTGTATCACAAATATATTATAACAAAAAATTTAAAAAGAAACAAGTATTTGGTTCTCTGAAAAGACAAACAAGATTGATAGTTTAGTCATACTAGTCAAAAGAAAAAGAGAAATTCTAAATCAATACCATTAAAGATGAAAAGCGGTGTTACAACAGATACAACTGAAATTGAGGGAATTATTAGAGACTATAAAATCCTGTATCCCAAAAAATTGGAGAGTGTAAAAGAAATGGATAAATTTCGAGACACATATGATCTGCTAAAATAAGGCAAGAAGATATAAAAAACCTAAACAGAACAATAATAAGCAATAATACTAAAACAGTAATAAAAAGTTTCCCAACAAAGAAAAGCTCAGGACCAGATGGATTCACTACTGAATTTTACCAGACCCTTAGACAGGCACTACCAGCAATGCTTCTCAACATATTCAGTGAAATAGAAAGAGAAGATATGCTTCCAAATGCATTATGTGAGATCAACACCACCCTGATATCAAAACTGCATAAGGGCACATCGAAGAAACCAGAAAAATATATACCAGTATGCTGGATGAACAAAGATGCAAAAATTCTTCATAAAATACTTGCAAACCAAATAAAACAATACATTAAAATGATAGCACACCATGATTGAGTTTGTTTCTTTACACTGATGTCAGGATGGTTCAACATATGTAATAATAAATAATAAATTCAGTGCACAATACAAATACAATCAAGGTTAAAAACATGATTATCTCAATTGACAAAAATACAGCCTTTGACAAAATTGAACAACCCTTCATGATAAAAGACCTGAAGAAATTGGGCATTGAAGGATCATTTCTCAATAGAGAAACCCATGTATGTCATATCTGACAAACACATAGACAATATCATTTGAAATGGAGAAAAACTGAAAGGCAAAGATGGCTTCTCTCCCCATTCCTGTTCAAGATAGTTCTTGAAATTTTAGGTGGAGCATTAGTAAGTAAAACCAAAGAAAGGGATACAAATAGGAAAGTGGAAAAATTATACTTGTTATTCTTGATATATTTAGATGACCTTGAAGATTTCCCCAAAAGACTTTTGGAGCAGATAAAGAAATTAAGCAAACTAGCTGGGTATAATATAAACAGCAAAAAAACCCTCAACGTCATTTCAGTACACCAATAATGGAGTAGTTGAGAAAGAAATTAGGGAACCAATTCTATTCACAATAGCTTCAGAAAAATAAACTACCTAGGGATAAACCTAAGTAAAGAGGTGAATGACCTCTAAAATAAAAATTCAGAGCTCTGAAAAAAGAAACTGGAGAAGACACTAGAAGATGGAGGAACATTCCACATTCATGGATTGGCAGAATCAACTCTTTTAATATGGATATATTATCAAAAGCATACTACCAAAAGTAATTCAAGGCAGTCACCATCAAAACACCAATGATGTTATTCACAAAACTATGAAAACAACCCTGAAATTCATATGGAAACAGAAAACACATAGAATAACCAAAGCAATGCCAAGCAACAAGAGCAAGGCTGAAGGCATCACAGTATCCAATTTCAAGTAATACTAAACAGCCATAGTACAAAAACAGTATGATACTGGCACACTAATAGACATGTAGGCCAATGGAACAGAACAGAAGACACAGAAACAAACCGATGTGACTACAGTCATCCAATCCTGGACCAAACAGCCAAAAATATACTCTGGAGAAAAGACAGCTTCTTTAAAAAATGATGCCAGGAAAACTGGGTATCTACTTGTAGAAGATTGAAACTAAATCCCTATCCCCTACACTGTACAGAAATCACCTCAAAGTGGATCAAAATCCTAGATATATTTCTTAAAACTTTGAAGCTGCTAAAAGAAGACTTAGGGGAAACAATCGAGGCCATAGGCAAAGGTAAAGACTTGACTAGCACTCCAATAACACAGAAAATAATAGCGGGAATCAATAAATAGCACATCAAATTAAAAAGATATGTGCAGCAAAAGAAACAATAAACAGAGAGGAAAGACGGCCTACACAATGGGAGAAAATCTTTTCCAGCTACTCTCCCAACAGAGGATTAGTATCTAAATATATATATAAGACACTAAACTTAACACCAAAAAACTAAACAGCCTGATCAACAAGTGCTCAAAAGAACTGAACAGATACTTCTCAAAAAAACACAAATGGCTCACAATTACATGAAAAACTATTCAATATCCTTACCCATTAGAGGCATGCAGGTTAAAAATACATTGAGAACTTACCTCAGTCAGAATGGATATTATTAAGAATATGCACAATTAAAATATATACATGTACAAAAATGCTGATGAGTATGCAGATAAAACTGCTGTGGAAATGTAAATTAGTAAAGTCAGTATAGAAATAAATATGAAGTTTCCTCAAATAACTAAAAATATAGAAATACCATGTGATCCAGGTCTACGCTGCTTGGTATACACCCAAAGGAATCAAAGTCAGCATTTTGTAGAGATACCTGCACACTCATGTATATTACAGCACAATATGCAATGGCTAAGATATGGACCAAGCCTAAGTGCTCACCAACAAATGAATAAAGAAAATGTGAAATGCTGTCATTTGCAAGGAAATGGATAGATCTGAAGATTATCACACTGAACAAAAAAAACCAGCTGGACTCAGAAAGACAAATATTACATGTTCTCACAAATATATGGAATACAAGAAAGTAGAAAGAAGACTAATACTAGACAGGAGTAAGGGAAGAAGGAGAAGATACAAGTGTGGGTAATAAGTGCATAATGAAATCAAAATACATTATACACATTAACTCGTGTCTTTTAAAAAACATGAAATTAGTGAGTGAGAAGGTGGAGTTTGGGGATTAATGGGGTGTGTAAATGATAATGTGTTATTTGCATGTACAAGTCTGCCAAAATGAAGCCCATTTATCTGTATAACCAATATGTGCTAATAAAAATTAGAAAAATACAAAAAGAACCCATGTAAATCTTTAAAAAGAGAGAGAAAATTTCTATGTAATCTGGAAATGGGAGATCATTTCTAAATGGTGACTTAAATCAGTATCAAACATGGACCCTGGCTTTAGTCCTCAGAACCAAAACATTAAAGACAGAAAAATAAAATCAGGATCAATAAGTGAAAAGAGTGATTGTGTTTTATAAGAGCAAGAATTTTTCTGCACTGGAAACAATATTGTCAAGTAAGGATCAATGACAAACTGGGGAAAATATTTGCAACTTACATCACAAAGCCTAATTGCACTTATATACAGGACATTTTCAGCATAATAAGGATAATGATTATGATGAACTCATTAATATGTTTAAATTTATATGAATTCAGATACTTAGCATCAAGCACTTAAGGACATCTAAAAATGTTAGTGAATCAAATCATTTTAAAAATAATAAATAAAGAGAAAGAATTAAGTATACGTTCTGTTTTTCTTATCTCCACTTTTTTTTTCTGTGCAGTCCTGGAGATCAAACCCAGGGTTGCATGCATACCTGTTCTGCTATTCTTATACAAAGTTACATCTAGTAAGCAATAAGAGTGATGAGAGGAAGTTTATCTTTATAGAACTTTAGCTAATAATTTAATAATTACAGAATTAGAATATTAGAAAGCACTATTTGGCAAATCATAATGATTTAATAAATCTAGTAATAGCTATCAGTGGCTGTTAATATCACATGACCAGACACTATGTGCCTCTGATGTATTCTTACCAAAGTACAAAACATTAAAACAAAAACCTCGATGTGATCAAACAGTAATACTCTCAATAAAGCAAAAGATCAGGGTGATATATAAGAATATAAGAACAAAATCTCAGCTTTGAATAGAACAATAAGACACATCATCAAATTTATTCAACAAAGACACTGCAAAGAAAAACAGAAATGGAAGAGAGCCTTTAGATCAATAGGGATTTATCAAATAATCATAATCTATCAAATTTATTTGGATCATATTTTAAACAAAATGTAAAAAAGGAGAGGTTGATGAGATACTTGATGATATTAAGGATTTACTAACTTTATAGTTCTGGAGAGGTATTATAACTGTTACTTGCAACATACTTTATATTTTAAAGAATGATGCCAAAATGAAACATCTTAACTATCTTCAGTGGGAAGAAGGCAACTGATAAGGAATTAAATGAAATGAATCTGTATATGGATGATAATTATGTTGATGGTCAGTGCAAAGATGCTCACTAAAATCTTGCAATCTGAAGCATGACAGGGATCTGGTAGCACTCAAATTAAAGAAATGTAGAATAGAATAATCCAAGGCTTAACACTGTGAGCTATGTTTCTTGGAATAATTCAAAGGTTCCTCTTGTAGGAAGAAACGCTGTAAAGTGAAAATGATAAAGAAGCAAATGCCAAGCTGTTTATTATATCTCAATTCTTGTCTGTAGCCTTGGCTCACTAAGATACACACAGGGACAAAATACTGTGTAAAGAGAACAAGCTAAATCCTCAGGGAACATGAAAAGAGGATTTTGACATGCACTGTTTCGAGAACAGACAAGGAAGAATGACTCAGAAGACAAGAGAAAAGAAACAGGTATAGGTAATTAACCTAACCACTTCTGGTGCTTAAGCTTTTCATATTTAGATTCTCATATATCACTTCAATTTGCATTTGTTTATGTACTTCCTGAGTGTTTGCGCTTCATGTATTTTTCACTTACCCAATTAGCATGGAAGCATGGATATCTCAAAGGAGGGCAGTGGGAGAACTAAGAGAGGAAGTGAGAGAAGTTCAGAAGAATAAAAGGAGTGAGAGCCTGTGCACTGTGAGGGGAATTGCTAGGGTTCCTGGATGGCTGCTGCTTCCTCTGAGTTAAGGTTTATGTATTTATTTTATTTTAAAGAGAATAAAACAAAACAAGAGTAAAACAGAACAAAGCAGATCCGAACAGAACAATGCAAGCAACACAGGACTTCAAAATAAGACAACGGGAAATCAACAAGTGGCTACCATAATGTCTCTTGTTTTCTTTGAAATAGTTGTTCATACCTTCACACACAATAAATACAAACAAAACAAAATAGTATAAAACCAATCAAAATAAAAGAATGAAAGCATTACAGGCCTTCAACCCAGACAAGAAATGTCTCTTGTTTTCTTCAAAATAGCTGTTCATACTTTCTCACATATTGCAGTCAAATAATAGAAAACAGACTAAAACCAATCAAGTCAAAGAATAAAAGCATTATTGGACTTCAAAACATGATGATAAGAAATCAACAATGGCTACCATAATGTCTCATTTTCTTCAAAGTAACTGTTCATACCATCACACTTAATAAAATCAGTTCTTGTTAACTCTTTAGGAGTGGTTCTAGGCATGTATACACCTATACATGTACATCTATCCTTTCTGTATTGGAAGGAAACACAAAGCTAAAACAAAAAAAGCAAGAAAAACAAGAAACAAAAAAGACAAATAAATAACAATAACAGAAAGCCCAAAACAACAATAATAATATAGGCTTTCAAAACAAGGTGGTAGGAACATACCAAAGGTTGTTATTTTGTATAGCTATCTTCAAAAGAGTTATTCAGATTACCAGATACAGACATGCAAAATTGATCTAATCCAATGAATGTTAACTCTTTTGCTCCAAAAACTAATAGAATTAGTTGTACAATCATCTTAGCCATCTTAAGTGTAGAATTGAAAACATCATACCACAGTGATATATGTGTACCCATGTTTATAGCAGCGCAATTTGTAATAGCCAAATCTTGAAAACAACCCAAATGCCTATCAACTGAGGAATGGATAAAAAAGATGTATTTTTATACAATGGAGTACTACTCAGCTATAAAGAAGGATCACATTGAGATTTTTATAGGTAAGTGGATGCAACTTGAGACCATACTTTAAGTGAAATAAAACAATAAACACCATATTGTCTCTCTAGTGTAAGAAACTGAAAGAGTAAATAAGATACAAAGTCTTCAATAAATATTGTGAAAGGGTAAGAAACTGCTCAAAAGGGAGAAGAAAAAAGTTGAGGTTTATTTTAACTCATAATTTGTAGAGATTTTAATCCAAATTGTCTGGCTTCAAGGTTGTCAGCATGGCAGAGGGCATCATGCAGGCAAAGGTTCTCACATAATGGCATCCAGAAAGCAGAGAGAGAAGGGAGGACCAATGAGGGAGTCACACTCTTCAGGTCACTGCCCCAGTAACCCCCTTTTCCAGCCAGGCTACACCTCTCAACAGCAAGCCAGCTGTGGCACCCCTTAAATCCAGCCACTTTCCACAAACTCCCACTCTGACCAGATGAGGCTTTGCAGGGGCATCCAGATCTAAACCATAACACTTTTCTAGTTTGATCTTTAAGTTTTGATTCATTTGTACCCAAATACACAATATGAGAATAATTTCCCTAACTTAGAGGCCATCGTTTTTCATCTGATAGATCATATTAGCAGCAAAGTAACAATAAGATCCAAAATTTTCCAAGTACAGCGGGTGTAGCTATAGCTTTGACTCTAAGCATTTACAGTGTTTAGTAGTTACAAGTTTAACTCCTTCATGTTGATCTTTATTTTAAGAAATATGCTTTCCTTAAAGATGATGCCACTGCCATTTCTTGGTATTTTCTCTTTTCCATTGCTGTCTTCATTCGCCCCATCACACATCCTATTTTTCACAGAGTATTTCCACCATGTGGCACTTTCTCAACAGAGTAAAGATTAAATCCTCAGATACACCGTACTACAGCTGACTCGAATAGGCATCAGGTACAAAATCTGGGTCTGTGAAGTCAAGATCAAAGAATGCTTGCACTAATGTATGGCAGATATCCTATTGGGTTCCAAGTTAGGACAGCATAAAAACAGAAGGAAATGCGCTCATTTTTAACAGGAATTGAAGAACAGATTTCACTCAGCGTTGATACTATTACTTGTAAGAAAAGCTACCTTTTATCAAGTTCTTAACTTTTTGGCAGGGACTATGCTAAGAGTTTTACACAGATGATCTCCTTTGATTATCAGAATGATGGTACCCATGAAAGAGGAATAATTGTATACATTTGTTATATCAGAAAACAAAAGCTTAGAGATATGTAATAACTTGGCAGTGATGATATAAACAGTAAATGACAGTCAATGTTCAAATCTAGATTTCCTAACTTCAAAGTATGTACAGCTATATGACTCTACACAGGTCTTTGGTTTCTCTTTATTTCAACCCTATCTCACCTATCCTATCCTCTGTTGAACTAAGTTTTATTTGGAAGGTGGGGCAAGGGCTCATTTTCCAGAAAATGGTAAGGCAATAGTTCATGGTATCTTGACCTACAAATGGGAGTCTCCCAATATCATAGCCCTAGTGCAGCTATGAGGTAAGACACAGAAAGGAGGTAATAAATCTGTACCTGTTACTTGTCCCAGACAGTGCCATGCCTTTTTTTTTTTTTAAGCATGGACTTCATGAGCTTTTGCTGTGTGTATGTGTGTGTGCATGTGTTACTAGGTCACTTTGTCCCTAAGTTTAAAAACTTCCATTTCCAGTGCATTTTCCATTTGGTGACTTTCATTTTCATTCTTTCCATTAGTAGAAATGGAAATCATTTAGTTTAGGCCAGGTAATTTAGGGCAAATATTATTATCACTGTTCTCCAAAGGGGTTCAAATAATTTAGATGAAAGGTCCCAAATCAAATAATTTCTATATAGAAAAAAGTTGGACTTTAAATATAGAGTTTTTGCCTTCTAATGCAAGCCCCAGAAGCATGCATGATATAAAAGCTGCATGTCCAGTAGCCTCCTTGCCCCCTTCA
Organism: Cuniculus paca; assembly: GCA_004365215.1. Taxonomy (NCBI): domain Eukaryota; kingdom Metazoa; phylum Chordata; class Mammalia; order Rodentia; family Cuniculidae; genus Cuniculus; species Cuniculus paca. The sequence continues at coordinate 44,031 of RJWT010000642.1, read as the reverse complement.
CTTGTCCTATGCTAAATATTCAGTGTTGACTTCACAAACGCACTCATAAACCAGTCCACTTTCTTTGTCTTCCAGTCCAGTGACTGACATCACAATGTAGGTGGACATGCTGGAAACTTAAATGCCACCTTCAATTTTTCTCTCCTTCACTGTCATAATGCTCTTGTCCTATTTCCACAAAGTCATATCTATATTTTATGCCCCTTACATAAAATATGTAATTTTCTTTCTATGGTGCTCTTTCAGTGCAACTCTTATCCTCTGAACTACTGGAATATTCTCCTAACTTGTTCCCATTTTCACTTTTTGTCTACTTTTATACCATTCTCACACTGAAACCATTATTATAGTTTTATAAGAAATAGAGTCATGCTATAAGTGTCATGTCTTTCTTTTGTTGGGAATAGTTCAATATCTTTTCTCAGTTCTTAGATAAATATCAAAGACGTGAACATGACAGACAAGGTCCTTACTATGTCTCCAGCCTCATCCATTAATCTCTGCTTTGTAAGCCCACTGACATTTTGTCATTTTCTTCAACCCTATGAAACTCTTCATAGAGCTGTTTCCTTTCTCTGGATCACTCACAAAACCTGGCTTTTCCTAAATTATCTACTCGTTCTTCAGGCATCAGTCCACATGTTTCTTTCTTAAGGACAGTTTCCTTGACCACTATTAAATGTTCTTTCACAGAACTGTCATAGTTTTCAAGATATTAATACTTAGAATTTTACACATATTGGATTAATTTCTATATCCTGTACAAGATGACAACATGTTGAGCACACAGTTGGTGCAGAACACATATTTGTTGGGTGAATGAGAACAGAAGCTAAGTGTTTCCCTCCCTCCACCAGCGATGCTCACCCGGTGCCTGAATGAGATTGTAGATTCTAGTATGAATGCCGTCTGGAAAAAGAATAAAGCTACACTTGTACTTTCCACTGAGTGATGAAGAGATATTCCTCAAGTGCAGAGTCCATTTCGTCACATTCCAGGGAGTTTGTAGTAAAGTCACCAGGGACTCACAGGGACTCCCATTGGCACAATAGAAGCCATATTGGGCATGATAAATGGCAATCGGGTCCATCTTGTCAGTGACCTTGGACCATTGCATCTGCACCAACAAACTGTTCTTCTGTAGTTGGCATGTCAGGTTGACATCAGAGCCAGGTAGAGCATAAATGTTTTCACTTTCACCAGATATGTCTTCCCACATTCCTAGAAAGGGAATATAAGAGCCATTAGTTTGTATAATTCATAAGTGTTGACTCTTAACCCTGGTCACTTCAATGAGATAAGAGAACAACTGAGGAGGTTTCTTCCTGCCTGACTGAAAGATCTGTGTGGTGCAAAGGGAAAAACATAAGATTCAGTGCAAATGAGAAAGTATTACTTAGGAAAAATCCAAAGAAACTGTTGATATCTGAACATTTCTCTCTTTGTCTGTTGGACTTCCACCAAAAATAATTTAAGATTTCTGACTACCTGTAAATAAAATTAAACCTATTTTAAAACTGAAGACCATGAGTAAATATTCTCATATTTATTATAATTGTCCTTTTCTGGGTTATAAATCAAATCTTTATATAATACACAGGAGATATAACTAATATATGAATAGCATGTCTTTTATAAGCATGTTTTTTTTATATTTTTTAAATAAGAAGCTTATATACACATTCTCTGTTTAATCCCCACACACCTCCTTGACAGTGATAACTGTTAAGCATCTTTTTCAGAGAGGAAACTGAAGCAAATAGGGAGGAAGTGCTTGCTCAGTCTCATTTCCAGTAATAGAACACAAATTTAGTTGCCCAGGGTCTATGTTCTTTCTATAGTACTCACAATCTCCAAAATGCCTCCCAAACTTTGTCTTTTTGAGTAGGGTAAGAAAACAGTCATTTACTAGAGGAGGATGGAAAAGACCTTCATCTTCCATGTAATGTGGTCTCTGGAGGGGAGGAGGAGAGAGGACATCTCTGGAAGAGCTTGCATATAGCATCATCTCTAATTAACACTCTGAACTGCTGGGTGTGGAAGATTCCCTCTTCCAGCACCAACCTGATCAAATGGTACAGGACACTTGAAATGTTTGATATATATTTGGTAACGTTAGCCTCAATTTAGAATTGTTTTGGAATACTGTTATGGAAATTATATATTATAGTGACAAGTCCCATAGAAATTCACTGTCTTGGTTACTTTTTCTTGATGCTGGGGCAAAACACTTGACACCCTGTGAAGCAAGGAAAGGTTTATTTTCCTTACAGATTCTGGAGATTTCAGTCTATAATCAGCTGGCTCCAAGGCAGGGTGGCATGGCAGTGTGGCAACACTTCAAGGCAGCAGCCAGAGCAAAAGGGAGAAAAGGGGAAAACAAACCTCTTCTTTTCCCTTATGTTGTACACAGCCCACCACCTCTGCCCCCTTTCAGGGTGGGTGTAGCACTCACAAAACGTCCATGCCCTCCTTTGCACAGGATGAGGATATTTACAAAGTGAGAAACCTGGCTCCCTGCTGAGTCTCTCAGTTAAACTTCTGAACTTCTCAAGTTGACACAATGTATTAACTAACCATAAGAATCCACCCCTTGGCAACCAGACATACTTCTTTAAATCAGCCTCCAGATAGCAAGACATGCTAATACTTACCATTTTGCAACTTGAACATTATAACAAACTTTAACAATCCTTAAGAACCAGCAGTAAGTCCATCAACATTATATTACAAACATAACATTTTGTCCTTGGACACCAAAAGACTCATGCACATCCCTCCATGCAAATGGCATTTAGTCCATCTGCAAGAGTCTCCAAAGTCCTAGCAGTTTCAGCATTGCTGAAAAGTCCAAGTCCCAAGTCTCTGAAATCTAAGGCAAACTCTTAGCTGCAAGTCCCTGTACAAATGAAAATAAAGTTAAACACTTAAAACATGCAATGGCACAAGACAAACATTTTCATTCCAAAAGTTACAAATAGGAGGGTACAAAACATTGGGACCAAAATAAGTCCAAAATCCAGCAGGGTAAATGTTAAATCCTATAGTTGCTTGTCCATCATCTGAAGCAATCTGTGGCAAATTGTGAGCTCCAAAGGGCTTGTGTGGTTCCACCCCAATGGCACTTCTAGTGGTCACCAATCCCATGGCATCTCTCTTGTGCTGTCTCTGCTTCCACATTGCAGGTTTCCTCAGGTGATCCACATTCCTGGCTTTTCCAAATTTCTGGGGTCTCTGGTGCACTTTTGGCTTCACACTCACAGCTTCACACACTGCCCTCTCAGGGGCACACTGCCTGGCCTCCCAGGCCCTCTGAAATCAGGGTGGAAGCCTTTTCAACCTCAGAACTTGTGCATTCTGTATGCACCTAAAACCAGCACCATGTGGATGATGCTGAGGTCTGCTGCCAGCTGGAGCAGTAGCCAGGCTTTCCTCTCTCTTAGCTGTAGGGGTCAAGTGCCTGGGTCGCTGGCCACTCTGAACCTGATTGTGAGGAACAGATTTTCTATGCCGCTGCCATTCTGGAACCTCTTGGGGCCTCTGCCACTATTCTGGAACATGGTGCTCTGAGGCTTTCTCCTCAAAGCAGTCTTTCACCTTTGCAGTTTGGAAGCTGCAAAGGTTCGAGACTTGCTGCTTTTGCACTGTCTTCAGGTCACCTTTTCTATTTTTCTGTTCATCAGCAATCGAGGTCTCCACTCTATTTTTACAGTCCACAGCTTTACTGGAGCTTCCTTTCTGGCCAGACTCATAACTTTTTAAATCACCCTGCTGGGCTCTTTGCTCTTGGTTCACAATATAAATCTGACTAAAAGCCCCCAACAATAGCCATGCCATGACCTCAACATTTGACTGCCTTGAAATATCTTCTGCCAGATTAATCAGTCCACCATCCTTAACTTTAGTCTCAGGAAAAGTCTCTGGACATGAACAAAATGCAGACAAACTTTCTGCCAAGCCATAACAAACATCAACTGGAGTCCAACACCCAGTGCAGTCCTTCTTCCCAGCAGAAACCTCTTGAGCCTGGTCTTTACTGGCAGGCTCTCTATCAGCCTCCTGGTCTCCTGAGCTCTGACCAGAATCTTCCCTACAGAACAGCCTCAGATGTTCCAGGGCTATTCTTTCAGGTGACAGCTCTGAACCTTTCCAAACTCTTCCCACAAGCCATTTCCAAAGGCTCTTGAACCACATGGTCAGGTACAGTCACGGCAATGGCCCCACTCCTCTGGTACCAAATTCTGTCTTGGTCATTTTTCTCTCATTGCTGAGACAAACACCTGACACCCAAAATTAGGGAAGAAAAGGTTTTTTTAGCTTAGAGTTCTTGGTGGTTGCAGTCCATAATCAGCTGCCTCCAAGGCAGGGTGGCATGGCACTGGGGCAACACTTCAAGGCATCAACCAGAGCAAAATAAGGCAAAAAGCCTCTTCTCTACCCTCCAATTGTACACAGGCCACCCCCCATAAAACCTTCAGGGTGGGTGTAACACTCATAAAATGTCCCTGCCTTCCTTTGCACAGAATGAGGATATTTACAAAGTAAGAACCCTGGCTCCCTGCTGAGTCTCTCAGTTGAACTTCTAAACTTCTCAGATTGACACAATGTATCAACCACAACATCCACAATGGAAAAGGATTAAAAGATGAGAAGGTACTGAAAAGAAGTAAGGCCTTCAAAGGTACTTGACAAGTGGGAACTATTATACTTTTGTGGATACAAAGAGTTTTTGTAGACAGCAGTTAGTACAGTTAAGAGTAACTTTCTATGAGCTATTCTTTAATAATATGCCTATAGCATTATATTCCAAAGTCTCCTTTGATTTAGAAATTCTTAAAATCTTCATAGTTGTACCTGAAAAGCACAGTTAATCCTTAAGACACTGAGGCTCACTATAATACCTCATACTATAGAATGTAGAGCTAGTCTTTTCTTTTCCCATTTTTAAATGGGTTCATTAGGCTCTGTTTCCTACTGTTGGATAAAGACTCCCCTTTGTCTCCCTGGGCCATACCTACATACAGTTGAGTAAAATCCAATAAATATTCACCCCCCACCAAAGACTAGTATTTGGAGAAGAAATACTTGCTATATCCAAAAGAAAAAGCATGCTTGAGAGAGGGAGAAAAAGTTGAACAAGGAACTCTAAGCATGAATGAAAGCTTTGTGATTCTTTTTAGTTTTGTGGAGTTGTTTTGACTGCCATTTGTTTCCAAAAAGCAGTTTCCTAAGTAGTCCCAACATCCATGTAAGAGGGAAACAGGTGAAAGTACCTCTAAGAAGCAGCACAAATCACACATTCCTTTTTTTTTTTTAATGCTCATTAGTAATCTTTTCTAGACTCTAGCATCTCTTTGATAGCTGGCATTTAAATAGATAGCTGAAAACCTTCATAACTATTTGCCCTTTACTGATCAAATTTAATAGGAATCAGGAAGCATGTTAAATGAACATAATCCCAGAAAGCAAGTGATCTGACAAGAACGGACAATTAGAGGTCTTACCCCTGACAAACTGTATCTGGATGATGGAGTAGATAGCATAATATGTCCATTTCTTCTCCATCATTGCCTGAAGAGCTTCCACCAGCATTTCCGTAATGATCACAAAAGTCAATAGATGTCTGTGACCAAGCAAGCTCCACCTACCCTATTTGTGCGCAAAACCCCAAATCTACCACAGGCCTGGGTCTTGTGCTGTGTGGTGAGTCTCCAGGAAATGCAACATAGGCAGGAAGGTACTGTGGTTCAGGGTTAAGTGTAACCTTCAACAGAACAATACTGAAACTGTTCTCTGAAATCTTGTGTATCACCATCTTTGGAAGACTTTTCTGAATCCAAAGGTTCTCTCCTTCAGGATCCATTTGTCAGTCAAGAAAGCTGTTTCTAAGAACCAAATAAAGGAAAGCATGCAGAGAAGTTGCCAATGTACTTCTTATACTTTTTTTCCCCAAAAGCACAGTTATTAAGAGATGTGAACTTAGTATCTTTCATAATAGTTTTCTGTTCAATCTTTAGAAATATTTATAGGTAAATGGATGTAACTTGAAACTGTACTTGTAAGTGTAATAAATCAGACTCACGTGTAAACATTGTATTGTCTCCTTAGTATAAAAAACTAAGAGTAAATAACATCCAAAATGTACAATAGATATTGTGAAAGTGATAGGGAAAGTGCTCAAAAGGAAAGAACAGCTGGGATAGGGGAAAGGAGAAAAGAAAGAAGGGAAAAGACTGTGTATGTATGCAAGATAGATAACTATACTACTAATCTCTGTTATTTCATCAAGAAAAACAGTTTGTGCTTTCATTGTTTGATTGTTTGATCATTTTTTAATGCCTGTATCTTGTAATCTGAACAACTACTTTGAAGATAACAATACACAATGTATTAACCATTGTCAGTCTCCTATTAATTGGTTTTGAAATTTTGTATCATTGTTTTTATTCCTTTTTCATTTAAAAATTTTTATTTCCAGAATTTCTGCAGTGTGATAAAACAGTGTGGATTCATGAACAAAAATCAAACTGCACAGGAAATACTTCCCAGAATCAACAACTGGGATCTCATCTTATTAAAAAGTTTTTGCATGTCAAAAGAAATCTCCAACAGAATGAAAAGAAAACCCATGAAATGGGAAAATATCTTGGCCAACTGCCCCTCAGACAAAGGACTTCTATCTAGAACATATGGAGAATTAAAAAAATCAGGCCCACAAAATTCAAAGACCCAATACAAAAATGGGCATCTGAGATGAATACACAGTTCTCAGATGAAGAAATACAAATGGCAAATAAATATATGAAAAACTGTTCAACATCAACGGTTATTTGAGAAATGCAAATTCAAACAACACTGAGATTCCACCTCAATGCAGAAAGAATGACCAAGATCAAGAAATCCATCATTAACAAATGCTGGAGGGGCTATGGGGATAAAGAACTCTTTTCCACTGTTGGTGGGATTGTAGACTGGAGCAATCACTGTGGAAATCAATGTGAAAGTTCCTCAAAAAACTAGGATTAGAATTCCCAACTGACCCAGCTATCACATTTCTGGGCATTTTCCCAGAAGAATTGAAAACATTATACCACAGTGATATATGTGCAACCATGTTTATAGCAGCATAATTTGTAATAGCCAAATCTTGGAAACAACCCAAGTGCCCATCAATCGAGGAATGGATAAAAAAGATGTGATATTTTGATACAATGGAGCACTACTCAGCTATAAAGAAAGATTACATTGAGGCTTTTATAAGTAAATGGATGCGATCATACTCATAAGTGAAATAAATCAAACTCATGTGTATAAATACCGTATTGTCTCCCTAGTGTAAGAAATCGAAAGAGTAAATACAATCCAAAATCTACAATAAATATTGTGTAGGAGTAAGAAACTGCTCAAAGAGGAAAAGTAACTGGGGTAGGTGAAAGGGGAAAAGAAGGAAGGGAAAAGGAAAAAGATATAAATTTGTCTATGTATACATAAGATAGCTAAAATGACTATACTACTAATTGTATTAGTTCTTGGAAAAGAACAGTTAATACTCATAAGATTAGATCAATTTTAAACATCTATATATGGTTATCTAAGCAACTCTTTTGAAGTTAACAATATGCAATATTACAAGCATTATTAAATTTCTATCATCTTGTTTTGTAAACCTCTACTGTTATTTTGGGTTTGTTGTTGTCTCTTTTGCTCTTTGTTTTTCTTTTCTGTGCCTTTTTTTCTCTTAAAAAAACAATGTAGAAGCATGTTCAATTTTGATAAAATCTGAACATTAACAAGGAGTAGTAGTTCAGTTATATAAATTTTATCATCTTTCCACTTGCAGGGAAGTCCATATTTTCTGGGATGTATGAAATGAGGGTTCTTTGTCACACATGTCTGGGATAAAATGGAGGCCCAGTGAGAAAATCTCTCACCTGGATGGCTGGGAGCCTTTTTGCTGATGAATCTAAAGTCAGAGAGTCTTCTGCTTCCCCCACCAACTAGGCCTATTCCACTCATTCAGCTACTTCCCTTTGGAGGACCATAATAATTTCATAGAAGGGACTCCTAGTAAAAATGTCTGGTACTCATGAAAAGACAAGATGAAAATTCCTTGCCTTACTAGTTTACCCATCTTGGGATAAAATAGGCAATTTTCACTCTCTAACATTAGGAAAATATGCATTAGGCCAAAGGTCTACAGTGAAGGTTTAATGAAAATGAATAACAATAAATACATAACCATGAGGAAGATTGATGAACTATACTGTGACACAAATCTCTCTATAGAAATATAAGCACTACCCAGCAAGATCAAACACAAATGAGGAGGTTGGATTGTTTATGATATGACAGTTCTTCTGAGGTCCAATGGAGATAATTGTGCCAGCGTGCTATCATTTATGTACTGATCTCTCCATGCAAGGACTTACAGGGAACATAGATGATGCTAAGATAAAAGGAATCATCCTTACCATTCAGAGATTAGAATTTAGCTAGAAAACAGATTTTTGTGTGCTAAATCAAGGGCTACTATCTTTCTGGATGTCCAGGCTGACACCCAGACCACTGCTATCATGACTTGTTATGACAATTAATATCCTTACTGCTACTCAGTTAATGATGTTTGTTGTCTGCAAAAGCCAGAAGATGGAGTTACTTATTTCCTAGTTCATGTTCTCCCAAATCTTATATTTACCACCTACCTCCCTACAAATTTTACTAGGGATGTTGGGTCATGTGGTGCTGAGAGTGATTTTTTTTTTCTAGGAAGAGTTTGAAACCTCAGTCCTAGGATGACATAACTGCTCTGGATGCCCTCCTCACTTTCTTTTACCCCTGGAAATTGCAGTAAATCAAACTGATGAAACAGCAGCAAAAACAGGAGATGTACTCTGAAGATCCTCAACTGTAGGGCAGTGTACCCAATGGATTATGATATTTTACAACCCCAGAGAAGGGACTCTTGTTACTTCAATCCATTTGTCATGGTAAGAGTTTACCTAACTAGAAAACCAATGAAAACCAAGTTCACTGAATTCTCTTAGAACATTGCCCTTGGAGTATTTGACTGTCTCCTATCTCCTACTGCATTAAAGTGAAGCAGTGCTTTAAAAACCTCGTAGAAGGAAGGGTTGTCATTTATTTTTATGAGCTATGGACACACTGTTAATGGAATCCTTGCCTCTCACTGGGTTTGGATTGTTGCAAGTGTTCAGTGGCTCCTGGGCAAATCCGCCCTCTTTAACTGTTTTTCAAGTTCCTGGTTTTAATGTCTAAAAACTTTTGTGGCCTGAAGAGATCAGATTTGACTGATTTTCCTTGAGGACACACCTAGGCCTGAGAGACACCTACTGAATACTAATTGGACTCATCTGGTATTCTCCAGCTGCGAGGCCCAGGTGGCCGCCCCTCCGTGGCTGTGTGTGTGCAGCAGGTGGCAGCAGCAGCCCACAGACGGCATCGCTGTCAGGCCATGGGCATCTCCCCCACTACTTTTCCACCCTGGTAAAATTTTCTAAAGCCCCTTTCAGTATGGGGATAAGTATTCTCTGTACTTAAAAATAACTCTTCTATGGAAGTCATGTCAATCTTTCCTATTATCCTTCCTGCTCACCAAATCCCAGTTGCACAGCATTTCTTCTGTTTTATATTATAGTCTGCTGCATATAAAAAGAAAACAGAAGCAGTCAGTTTCACACATGAAAAGAAATCTTGAACTTCTTGAACTTCAGAGGCAAATTCAATTATTTACAAAGGGAAGCAGGAAGACACGCTATTTCTGCCAGAGGCAAGCTATGATTGCCTGACAAGTTTTGGACAAACTTTTTAAATGCTCCATCTAAACACATTCAATGAGAAAAGGACGTTTTCAGAAATAGGAAGACTGAAAAATAGGTAAACTTGTTTTTGTGGTTTCCATTACAATTACTTCAAAGATTTACCTTCTATTTTGTTCTTTAATGGTATATATAAAAAAATACCAAATATAGAGTATTATATTTTTGCACATACTTTCTAGAATGCTTAGAAAACATGATACTTAAGGTTTCAGTTAATTAAATTATTTGTTGAGTGTCAGCTTTTTTTTTGTATTAGGAATCAAACTGACAACCTCACATTTGCCAGGCAGCTGCTGTGCCACTGAGCTATATCCCCGGGCCTTGAGCATCAGCTTTTAAGGGATTACTGAAGAGACACAGCTCTCAGTGATTTTGCCCCTTGCTCCAAAGGCATGTGCCGTTCAGGTGGGAAAAGAGCATTCATGTGCATGAAAATTTGAGTAGGGTAAAGCACCACTCCAGTGAGTAGGCAGCATAAGACTTTAGAAAAGGTAGACAGATGTCTTTGTGATGGAGAGGGCCAGGAACACTTGAAGTGTGGAATCTGAATTTCCTTTTACATCGTAGAAGCAACCTTGGGGAAACCACAGGGTAAGTCATTTCTGGCAGAACTAACAGTTGGGAGTATTTTGTTCAGGGCCAATTCAGTGTTCATGCTGTTCTGGTGGACCAGAAGCTATACTGAGAAAGAAAACTGCCTAAAAGGTGAGTTTGGATTATGGACACCATTAAATTTTAGGCTAAGGAGTACAGGTTTATTTCTTCATGGTAGAGTTACTACAGATATTTTAGCATCAGATAACATAACATTACTTTTGCACAGAGAAACATTTTTAAAGGATGAATTCAGTGAGAACACGTAAATTGAATGAAAGAAAGGAGAAAGAGGAAGCAGGAGACCTGTCAAAAGTTTTAAGTTTTCTTATGTCATTTGGGAAGAGGCCTGCTGACTGGCAGTGTTTGTGACCCAGTATGACTGGAGCACAAACATTACGAAGAGAGAGGAGGAAAGCAAGGCAGGATGTCTACTTGGACATGGAGTAAAAGTCTATTCTGAAGTTTCACTGCTCAGAATTAGAAGAAAAGAAACATTACCAGAGCTAGATTCCTGATGGAAGAGTCATATGAATCAGGAGCAATTGTCAAAGAATCAATGGACTCTGGACAAAAGTGAATTCTACCAATTGCCACATAATGGAAAAGGAATGAATTTTCTGAGACTTTCAGCATGGCAATTTGTTTTACCACTACTATTTCTGCCTTACTTAATTCCATCCATTAAGACTAATTTTACTTTTCTTTCCTATTTTTTTTTTTTTGAGACAGGGTCTCACTATGCAGATTATGCTGGCCTTGAACTCATTATTTAGCCCAGGCTGACCTTGAAGTCACAGCAATCCTTCCGTCTCAGCCTCCCTAACTACTGTTAGCATATACATACGTCCCCATACATAATTTAAGACTAATTTCAATGCATTTTTTCAGTTTCAGCATCAATATCTGCAAGTTGCAAGAAAGTAACTTAAAGAGATAGTGCAAATAAAAATCAGTTGGAATTCTAACTATCCAAACAACCAAAACTTGCATGTTGTATATTTTTATAGACTTTTATATAAACTTGTATATATGAACAAAATCAATTTTTATTACATGGGCACTAGCTTGAAATTTTTTCCTTCATAATATAATATAGACACATGTACATGTTATAAAATCCACTGCTTTTAAAAATGGTTCTGTAATACTATATGGATGCATAGGAAAATAATTTTAAGTAAGATAAATTTGAAATGTTTACTTATTTTATTTTGAGAAATAGAATTATAATATTCAGTTACTAATACAGTAATCTTTGGATATTTCTTCTTAGTGGTAAACTGAACAAGAAGAGAGAGATAGGAGAGAGAGAGATTGAGATTAAGGCAAATCTCAGGGAATCTAATGTTGACTCAATACTAACTTAATAATACTGATTTTTTCAGAAATACTCCTAAGCAGAAACCATTAATAGTTTCAGGATTAAATTAAAGGAAATATAATTTTTTTTACAAGCACTAAAATATATTTAAAATGTTTCCAGGTCCAATGGAGAAAGAACTTTTTGAAAAATTGAGAAGTATTGTGACTGATTTTAGAGCCTAAAAATAGATAATGTAAAGTAAAATCACAAATTTCTCCAGAAAGGAAGACTAAATTGTAAAATTTGCCCCTTTCGTGAGAGTCAAAAACAGAGATCTGAGCATGCTTGCGGGCAGAGGATGCCCATTTCCTGCCAAGACCTGTGGAATGTTGTAGCTAGAGAAGCTACTTATCATCTAGAATAGACAGTCCTTCATTTACTGATGAAGAAACTGAGACCCTGAGAGGTAAAGGTGTCTTTCCCAAGATCACAAGGCTCATTATAAATAATCTTGTACTACTTGTTACTGTTATTTTACATGATTAAGTAAATTGTTTAACTATATAATATACTCGAAAATTGAAACCAACAATTCTCCCAATTAAAATGCAAATTGCCCCTAATGTCTTGACAAGTAAGAAACAATGCAGAAAGCATACGTATTTTTTTCTTTTCAGCCCTAGTAATAGCTTTGTTTAATTCTAAGATGCTGTTGTAATGAACAGCCTTAATGTTTATGCTACATAATTTTATTCAAAGCTTTATGTACTTTTGTTTATAATTACCCGGTAATTATAAATGTTTAGTAGCAAACGGCATACATATTTTTTATTGCAATGAGATTTCCCTCAACTAACCTGCCTCTATATACCAGAGAGGAAACAAGTGATAAGTATCTTGTGTATCTATATATACATATAATACATAGAATAAAAATGTCATGTATTTCTATGTATGTATTTGAGATGGTTGTTTTTGTATATTTGTTCTCTTGCTTGCTTTCACATTTAATTGCCTGGAGCAATTCTGATCAACTCTGGGTGAAACCAGCCATGCTATTTTTTAATTGAAAGTATTGCATTAGCCTCATCCCATGTTGTATAATACAACATCTACTCTATTTTATTTTTTCTGTTCCTCGTTACGTATTGTTTCCTTTGGCTTGTTCAGAAAAGGCACTAGAGGTTTCCTATTTGCATCTCCAAACAATTCCTTTCTCTTTTATGCTTCTCCTCTGTCCCTAGTACACGAAACTGGTGGCCTAATAGGGAAGCAGTTCTAATTACCTAGCGCCTGGCTGAGAAGTTAGCAACTTTAGCGGGGAGGCAAATAATAACGGAAACAAATGAACAATGGAAAACACTGTGTATGGAGAGGCCTCTTAAGCAAGCTGAAGATCCTAAAGGCTTTTATTTTCTAAAACAAAATCGTATCTTGTTGCTCTTGAGAGAGTTAGAATCTCCTTAGCATTAGGAGTACCTGTGTCAGCTTCACAGCTTAACCATGGTTAGAGAACCAGGGAGTCTCAGGAGAATCAACTGCCTTATTTTATAAATGAGGAATCTGTTGCTCAGTGAAGGGAAAGAATCTAGAAGTCACAGTTATTTATACCAAAACAATTGAACTGAAGTGTTTGGCTTTACCTTGGACTTTTTTTCTTTCTAGAGAGAAAGATGAATCATTTTTCAGGGATTGCTATTCTTATGGCCATGAGTAGAGGACAATAAACTCAGACTGAAATATGGCACTGTGATATAACTAGGCTCACTCCCCAGCAAAGCTATTCACTGGCATGCATAATTCAAACGTGTGACTTGGTGAAATAACACGTCAAAGAACATGTATCAAAAACCCTGACTTGTGAAATGCACAACCCTCAAATGTCATCTCCGTAAATTTCCAAAATGTGTGCCCTCTGCTCAGATCTCTGGAGCATGCCCAGGCTCGAGCACAGTTCACAAAGTGCAGCACACCCTATGGAACCTGGCTACTCCTCCTGCCTCCCCAGGCTCAGGAGTTCTTCTCTTTCTGTCCTTCTCACTGTCCCTGCTCATCTAACCCCATGGTCTTTGCATTTGCTCTGCTCTTTCATGGGCTAGTCGGATGACTGAAGTCTCTCTTTCTGGAGTTGTTCAAGTGTCTCCACCTCTCCTGACCCCTGTGATCATCTAAAAAGAGACGCAGTAAGAGTCCATTTCACACAAACTACTGCATCTTTCTTACAGTGTTATAAGAAGATAAGTTGCTTATTTTGCCATTAGTATATTATCACTTTCCATTTGGATGTAAGCTCATGAAGGACAAGAGTTTGTCTATGAGTCACCTTTTCTGAATTTAATACCCATCCTTAATGATAGATTCTCCCCTCAATCCACTAATAAAGATAGCAAAACACAAAGTGCTTCTCCTGTCGTACACAGTCACTCAATACTTCACATCTGATACCAGCTGTCTAGTGGTGTTTTTCATACACAAAGCACTTCTTCAGTACTCTAGCAGATACCAACTTTAAATCCTATAATTTAATGCACTTCTGGTACTCTTCACCTAGAAAAGAGCATCGACTCCCACAGGTTGAGGACTTAGTCTCGCAAAACTGATTCCCACCAGCTTCTCTTCAGGTGCTGATGATTAGGCTTACTCCCAAGCAAAGCCACTCACTGCCGTGATATGTAAATTCCAGGTTGTGATTTGTGCTTCTGACCAACTGGACACAAACGGGAGTTCTCAAAAACCTTTATCCTGGTGACCATCGTGAATCTGTACACCAGTCAGCCCTCACTCTTCAGAGCGTATTTCTTTTCCACCTTCAATAATTGTATATCTCAATACCTTTTTGGTGTGTCTTTTCTAATTTTTTGTTCAGGACATCAAGAACCTGGAAAAAATTTCCTGGGACCCTGCTATGGTTTGTGTCTAGATGTACCCCCAAAGCCCCATGTGCCTTTAGATGGGGTCTTTTCAGAGATAGCTGAATCTAGAATTTGTGATTGATTCATGGTTTAATGCTAGGACTAAGGGTGCTGGGATTAAGTATGAGTGACTGTTGATCAGTCCACTGATTGGGTTTGCACCACCCTAGTCCCAGCAGTCTAGATACAATAAAAGGGGCAGAAAGAGGCTTTTCTCTCTCTTTTGCTCTTATTGCTTTTGCTGTCTTCCACTGCCACGAACAGTTGCACCTCTGCCATGTGCCACCCTTCCTTGGAGCCAGTTAATTAAGGACTGAAACCTCTACAATCTGTGAGCTAAATAAACCTTTCCTCCCTTAACTGTTGGTGTCAGATATTTTGCCTCGGCTACCAGAGAAAAGTAGCTAATACAGACCCATTAACTGCTAACATTTTCTTGATGAACCCAGCTAGGAGGTAAGACCTCCTTTGGTGCAAATTTTCTTGCTCAGGAAAATTTATTTATTTATCTTTTTGTTTCTTTTTTATCTTACCCAGTTATTTTTCTTTCTTTCTTTTTTGTTTTGGTCACTCATTAGAGGCCTAAGTCAGACAGTTAAGAACTGTTAGGGCATCAGCTGCTAACTCATTCACACAGTACGCCATTTTACTCTGTCAAGTACAAACAAAACAAAAACAAAACCAAAAAGAAAACATTCTATGGAACATGTAGGTTCCGTGTATGTGATCTAAAGTTTAATATGTCTCCTTTGCTTCCACACTTTTGTTCTTCCCAACACTTTATTCAGCCTTTTCATCTTTCTTTGCGGGGGAAGGGGGGAAACTATCAGTAACTTGATCTGCTTCAGTAGCCTCTGAACCCAGCCTGCCTCTTTCCATGTTCATCATAATCAAAGTCGCATCTGAGTTTTTCCTTTAGATGACCTTTTATCACTACCTAACCTGAGTGAGCCACTAACTTCAAGGGCCTTCTTTCCTAAAATCTCAGGAAGCCATTCCAATTCATCTTTCTGCCACATTCCCAACTGTCCTGGTAGACACCCTTAGAAATAAGAACTATAGGTTTCGCTTTTAGTGGAACATATAGCTCTCTGCCCCTCTTCCTTTCTAAATCTGGTTAGATCCTCTCTATTTCCTTTCTGTTTCTTCTAACAGAAACTCAGGTTATTTAGAAACATGTGGTTGAGGGCCTGAGCAGATCAAAGAACAGACAGTGAAGGTCAACCCAACCAACTGTGAGTATGTGGAGCAGAGGTGGAGTAGTTAAGGCAATGAATAACAGACCCTAGGTTTATACTTGAAACTTTCCAAGTCTTTTTTTTTTAGATGAAAAAAAATATCCCTCTGTCTCTGCTACTTCAAAAAACAATTACCAAAGTCTTTTATTGGGATAAATGGGAGGGATACTGTATCTCAAGTAGTTAGATGTAGCCAGTGGGGGGCTCCACCCTGTTCTTAGGGAGTCATATCAGACCACAGGAAATGGAAAGGTCTAAAGAAAAAGTGTGCCTATGGTGCTCGCTTTGCCAGAGATATCTGATAGGGCAGTCTGAGTTTCTCGGGAGATGTCCCACAGCTCAGTGTGTCTCCAACCTTCTGCAAGGACATGCTCAGAAGGACCCCAGACCTAGTCTTCTCTCCTCTTCCATAGGCCCTACAAAGCATAATAGGAAACACCTGTCTGTCCCATCAACCTCACCATGAGGCCCCAGAAATGGCAAGAAATGAGGTACAGAGTGTAAGTCTCATTTACAATACTATTCTTCAGTTATATCTTTTCTATAAAAGGCAAGGAATCAGTGGTCTGAAATCCTTTATGTTCATGTTTTTATCCCTATTTATCAGAAACCATTCCTCTGCAAAGGCCCAAGATATATGGTACGTAAGCCCCAAAGAGGAGACTGATATCATTGATGACTCCATTCTCAGACACCCCATCTTTCAGGGGGAAATGGGTCTCCACCACTTATTTAATGGAAGAAACCACACTGGTAGATCTCCTCAACCTTCTCCTTAAAATCTTGGGGCAAGTAAATCAGTCTCTTCCTCTCCAAGTGACTCAGAAACTCCATCAAAATCCCGCTTCCCAGGGAGACCCTGTACTTCTCATGTTGCTTCTTATGCTCCTCAGACAGTTTTATTGTCTGCAGGATGCACTCAGAATGGAGATTCCTATCTTTCAATTTGCAGGTCAGCCTTCCCTAAAAGAGGACCTGGGAGTAGAGAGGTCTACACAAGTCCAGGTTCCTGTTGGGACTACACCAGGCTCCTTGACTTCATTAATCAACAGGTGGCTCCTGAGGCATTGTATAATGGAATACCTGGCAGGGAAAATTCAGCAATGCCTGTAGTTATAAAACTAAAAGTCAAGCCAATTTCCCAACTGAAAACTATCCAGTCAAAGAAAAGGCCCATGGAGGCTTTCACTCTTGCATAGATAGGTTTCTCAAACATTGCCTTCTGTGGCCTTGTGCATGTCATTGCAATACTCCCATTCTTCCCACATTAAAACTTGCAGGAGACTATCGGATGATACAAGTGTTCCACTTCAGTAATGAGGCTATAATTCCAATCCATCCTCTAGTGGCAGATCCATATATAATCCTCTCTCAAATTCCAGGGCACACAAATTGATTCTCAGTCTTGTACCTCAAAGATACTTTCTTTTCTATTCCTTCCCATTTAGACTCTCAGTTCTTGTTTGCCTTTGAATAATAAAATTCCATCAAAGGAAAAACATCAATATACATGGGCAGTTCTCCCACAGAGATTTAGAAGCATCCCCTACCATTTTACTATCCAAACACTCAGTATTTGACCTAATAATGAATTTATAGTCTCAAAAGAAAAGGCTCGGATGTCCTTTCAGAGAGTCCGATACATTCTTATACTAGGGAATGACAATTGTCTAGGGACTAGATTCAGGCTGTGATTTTTAGGCTTCCTGTCACCAAACATCAGCTTTGTCTTTTTGAGAATGGCTGGCTTCTGCTGAATCTGCAGTCAGATGCTTTGCCACTAAACTATACCCCATCTGCTGAACCCAGACACTTACTTTTGTCCTAATGACAAAGACTTTATATAAAGTTATCAAAAGTCCTGAGTCTGAGTCCTGAATGAACAAAAGTGACTGACAGTGCTTTTTCAAGGAAGAAGACATGTCTTCACTCGGGCTGAGGCACTAGAAACACCTAATTTAAGAAAACATAGAAAGGAGAGAAATTTCTTTGCGTGTCATGACCCAAAAACTGGGACAGGAGCCTTGCCCAGTGGCATAATTTTCAAAAAAGTTACATACAGTGGCTACTGGCTGGCCACTTTGCCTGATTACAATAACAGCTAGAGATATGCTAACAGAAGTCAGAAAGTAACTTGGGGAAAAAGAACTACACGTATTGACTCCTCATCAGTTCAGAGTTATTCTTGAGACAGTGGGTTACTTGTGGTTGACAAGATAACAGCTTACCAAGTACCAGACCATGCTTGTAGACAGCCCTGAGATTACCATAAAGACTTGCAGGACTCTTAATCCTGTCTCACTGATGCCTTCAGACTCAGAGATCAGCCACTCTATGAACAGGTGATTTCCTAAATTTATGCAAGCAATATTTGTCCTAATTAACACCTTTACAGGTGGATTGAGACCTTCCTTATCAATTCCGAAAAGCCTAAGGAGGCTATTCAAAGAAATCAACCCTCAGTTACAACTACAACAGTCCTTTCAGTGAAATAATGTGTCTTGTTTTACCTGTCAAATAACCCAGGGGTTGGCAAAAGCTTTGGAATAAAGTATCATCTCCATTCTTCATAGAAATCTCAGTCATCCAGAAAAGTTGAAATAGTCAACCAAATCCTTAAGCAAAATCGGGCCACACTTTGCCAAATGACTGCTAAATCTTGACTCATTATTGCCAATACTGTAGTCCTCATGAGGATTTGAAGCACCTTGCAAAACTGGAGTAAGTATGAGTCCATTTGAAATGCTATATGGGAAGTCTTTTCTATTTTCTGATATGCTAATGGACCCAGAGGCCACAAGATTCTTACAATATCTTATTAACCTAGGGCAAGTATAATAAGCTATTTACTTATATGGAAACAAAATCAACCAGCTTCTGGCCCTGGGGGACCACCTAGTGTCCTGCCTCGTAAGCAAGTGCATATTAATATTTGTAAAGAACAAACTCCTGCCAACCAGAAGAGTCCCTTTCAGTCATCACTGCCACACCCACTGCAATAAAGATGGCAGAACTAGATGGTTGGATTCATCCTTCTAGGATAGAGCTAGCCCCACCTGAATTGTCTGAGGCAAAGAACAACCCAAAAGTAGAAACCAACTTTTGTGAACCTTTGGAAGATCTGAGGCTCTTCCTTAAAAAGCAAGATGCTGGTACTGCTCCAAGTGCAGAGAAAATAGAATCACTAATGAACTCTAATCCACCACAGCTTAAACGGGTACCTATATTGGGACTTCTGCACTTTACTGAATCAGCTTGCTAGAACTATGACTATTAGGTTCTTGGTAGTCTATCTAATATCCCTCTTAGAAAGGAGACAAAGGCATCCTATCTTGCTGATGTTATTTCTGCATTATCAAAGAGCTTGGTAATCTCTGTAAGTATGGTCAGTTCAAGAACACTCATTTAATCTCATACCAATTACAACCTTCAGGACTCCTGTAAAGTATGAGAAACCAAAAAAATTAGAAGCTTATATAGGTGCAGACAATATACACTTTGATGAAGGCAAACAAAAATTTGAAGACATTTCATGGCTGGCTTTTCATATATGTCAATTGTAGAAGTGAGATGGAGGGAAGAAAAAGGGAGAGAAGGAAGTAAAAAGAATTAAGATGTGTTTTACAAGCCTGGCGTGGTAGCTCACGCCTGTAATCCCAGCACTCAGGAGGCTGAGACAGGCAGATCGTTGTGAGTTCCAGACCAGCCTGGGCTACAAAGTGAACTCAAAGCCAGCCTGAACGGCATAGTGAGACCCTGTTTCAAAAACACCAGGGCAGGGGATCTAGCTCAGTGTTGCCTGCCTGGCAAGAGCAAGGTCATGAGTTCAATCCCCGGTGCCGCAAAAAAAAAAAAAAAAAAAAAAAGATGTGTTTTACACATGTAACAATCTTTCACCATGAGTGTAATCACTATGTACTACAGACACGTACTAATAAGTTTTAACAATTTAAAAGTTAAAACAAGGGCTAGTTGATGTAGTTCAGTGCAAAGATTCTGGGTTCACTCCCACCCACTACAAAATTAATTAATAAGCTAATTAATTAATTAAAATAAAGTCATGTTATATGAAAGGTAGAATTCAATGTCAATACTTAAAATGCACAAAAGTAAGGGCAACAATATCCCTCTTTCCCATACTTTCTTTTAAAAGCTGTAGCTACCAATGATGAGACACTTTTCTCTGAAATGGAGTGTTAAAGTACCTGATGCTATACAATAGTAAAATGAATAATGTAAAATCTAAGTTTATTTTTTGCAAAGAGGCACATCATATTAAAAGATATCAGAAAAGCTACAAGTGTTGTTGTCACTGGTGGTTTAGGACTTATTTCTCCCTGAGATCTAAATTATTTCTGAGTTGCCAAGCCAAAGTAGTCCCAAAAGAAAACAGAAAGGGTACTCACAATGATAATTGAGTAGATTTTAATATAGATCTTATGTACAGAGATATAGTCAGGTTTAGGGAAGACAATAAGAGATAGCATAGTTCTTTGGGACTAGCCACATTTGAGAAGCCCCTTCCTTTCGGAGGAGTGCAGGGACCTGGGAGAGGACCACCAGAGAGAGTAGCTGTAAGAGGAGAGCCTCCTGATATAAACCTTAGCCTTCACTATAGAAATGCAACCCAGCCTTGACAATCCCTTAGGCAGGCAGCTGGGGACATAAATATCTCAATGTCACTCTCCTTACTAAATGCTTTACAATTCTTTATGTAAAGATCAAATTGTGTAAAATGTAATATTTACTTTTTAGAGCTGCCGTTGCAAATTACCAAGTTTGTGGCTTTAAATCATACAGCTTTAAGTAATTCAGAATTATGGACATAAAAAATCCAAAATCAATCTTTTGGTAGCACTGTTACCTCAAAAAACTAGTGTGAGACAATTTGCCTCTTGGCTCTTTAAGCTTCTGGGGACTGTTGGTGTCACTCCAATTTTTCCTTCTGTCTTCATGTGGTCTTCTCCTTTCCTTGTGTTGTCTCCGGTTCTGTTTCACACAAGGGCATTAGTCATCAGATTTAGGCAGTACTGCCTTAATACAAAGTGAACTTATGATACTTAATTACAACTTTCAAAATATTTTTTCTAACTTAGACTAGATTCCCAGATATTGAGGCTTGCATATATATATTTGAAGGGTCTCATTCAGTCTACTAAAGATTAGAAACAAAATAATCTAGCAAACCAAGTGAGCTTTCAGCACTGAAAAACTGGAGTCTTGTAGTGGCTACTGTGGTAGTTACTGACTTTCTGCTTCAGGACTGAAGCACTCACTTTTCCTGTGGCTTTATGCCTCATAGCTGAGTAATTATCCAAGAGTTTTCTTATCTAAAGAGACTTTCTTCCCCAAATTTATGTTTCCTCCTTGAAAACAGCCCACCTCTAATAAATGGATGCTAAAGGGTTAGGAACAAAGGCCTAACCCCATGCTTGCCTCAATTCTGGGTAAATTTGAAGGGCCGACCAGGGCTGCTTTGTGGGATGAGCTGAAGGCTCTGCTGCAGTTTCATCAGGAGTCATCTTCTTCTGCCCCATCCTTCTTTCCTTCATCCTTCACAGCTTTCCCAGAGAGCCTGTTGCACATTAATCTCACCATAGTGTCTGTTTTCCAGCACCTTGACCTAGCCTGAGCCAAACCATAGATATTCTAAGTATTTCAGTGAAAGGCTTTTTGCAGAACCATTCTTACAGATCTGGGAGAGAAATGGAAGAGGTCCTGTGTAGGCTGTCTGCCCTAGTATGGCCCCTGTGATTACAGAAAAGGGGTAAGAATTTTAGCACAAAAGTGTTAAGGATGAAACACTTCAGAATGGAAGTAATATTTTTCAAAAAATTAGAAGCTAAGCAGATATTGAGTATTAGTATGAAAAATTAAGCCAAAGTCTTACAAAGTATTTGTAAGTATATTTTAAATGCATTCATATTTTTAGTTGACACATGGTAATACTAATATATACTTACGGGGTAAAATGTGATATTTTGCCATTTCAATACAAGTATAGAATGTGTAATGATTAGATAGGAGATGAGAAAATGTGTAATGATTAGATAAGATGCACATCTATCACCTCAGACACACATCACTTTTTGTGTGGGGAACATTCAAAATCTCCTCTGCTGGTTACTTTGCAGTATTCAATTTTTTGTCAAGCATAGTTGTTCTAGTGTTCTACAGAAGCTATCTTCTATCCAACTGAGCTTCTGTATTTATTAGCTATCCTTTTTCCATCCACATTGAGAATTTATTTTTTTTGACAGAAAACAAAAGCCAAAGGCCCCAGTTCAAAGACAGAAAATGAGAACTTCAACAACAGCAAAACTAAGGTAGATAAAGAAAAAGGAAAATGGGCAAAGTGAAGAGGTGGTTTATAACAATCTTGAGATAGAACAAGTTTCCCACAGCCCTCTCCTGTGACAGTGTAGACACACATGGTGCCTCCTATTTGATGGTTTGCACCAACAATGGCCAACATTTTTCAAAGCTGGGTTTCTCAATACTGACCATGCAGCACATAGCCTGGCTTGCAGAACTTCTTGTCTACACTTCCAGTAGAAGTATTTGGTAGAATTGCATCTGAAAACTTTTAAACAGGGATTATTTTTGTCATGGTAGAATCTGAAAATACTTATGAAAATCACACTTAACCATGTACAGACATACAAAGAAAAATATCTCTACTGTGGTAATGTGGGTTGTTATTACAGAGTGGGACAACCTAGTGTAAAACACAGACTCTCTTTGAATCCAATCTCTAGTTTTTGCTTGTGCCATTTCGTAGGCTGTGGCTGTAATGAGATGCTCAGATTCTCTGATCTGCCATTTCTCCCATCTCTAAAGAGGGATGGGTATTCTTATGGTTAATACATTGTGTCAACTAGAGAAGTTTAGAAGTTTAACTGAGAGACTCAGTAGGGAGACAGGGTTCTTTGTAAGTATCCTCATCCTGTGCAAAGGAGGGCAAGGACATTTTGTGAGTGCTAAACCCACCCCGAAGGTTTTGGTTGGGGGGGGCTGTGTACAATTTAAGAGTAGAGAAGAGGCTTGTTTTGCTTTCTTTTGCTCTGGCTGCTGCCTTGAAATATTGCCCCTGTGCCATGCCACTCTACCTTGGAGCCACCTGATTATGGACTGAAATCTCCAAAAATTGTAAGCTAAATAAACCTTTTCTTCCCTAATTTTGGGTGTCAGGTGTTTGTCTCAGCAACAAGAGAAAGTAACCAAGACAGAATTTGGTACTGGGAGTGGGGCTATTGCTGTGACTGTACCTGACCATGTGGTTCAAGAGCCTTTGGAAATGGCTTGTGGGAAGAGTTTGGAAAGGTTCAGAGCTGTCACCTGAAAGAATAGCCCTGAAACAGCTTAGGCTGTTCTGTAGGGAAGATTCTGGTCAGAGTTCAGGAGACCAGAAGGCTGACAGAGAGCCTGCCAGTAAAGACCAGGCTCAAGAGGTTTCTGCTGGGAAGAAGGACTGCACTGGGTGTTGGACTCCAGTTGATGTTTGTTATGGCTTGGCAGAAAGTTTGTCTGCATTTTGTTCATGTCCAGAGGCTTTTCCTGAGACTAAAGTTAAGGATGGTGGCCTTATTAATCTGGCAAAAGAAATTTCAAGGCAGTCAAATGTTGAGGCCATGGCATGGCTATTGTTGGGGGCTGTTAGCCAAATTTACATTGTGAACCAAGAGCACAGAAACCAGCAGGGTGATTTGAAACATGAGTTTGACCAGAAAGGAAGCTGCAGTAAAGCTATGGACAGTAAAGATAAAGCTGAGACCTCAATTGCTGAGGAACAGAGAAATAGAAAAGATGGCCTGAAGGCTGTGCAAAAAGCATCAAGTCTTGAACCTTTCCAGCTTCCAAATTGCAAAAGTGGAAGACTTTGCCTTGAGGAGAAAGCCTCAGAGCACCATGTTCCAGAATGGTGGCAGAGGCCCCAAGAGGTTCCAGAATGGCAGCGGCATAGAAAATCTGTTCCTCACAATCAGGTTCAGAGTACCCAGTGATCCAGGTGCTCAACCCCTACAACTAAGAGAGAGGAAAGCCTGGCTACTGCTCCAGCTGGCAGCAGACCTCAGCATCATCCGCATGGTGCAGCTTTCAGGTACACGCAGAATGCACAATTTCTGAGGTTGAAAAGGCTTCCACCCTGATTTCAGAAGGCCTGGGAGGCCAGGCAGCATGCCCCTGAGAGGGCAGTGTGTGAAGCTGTGAGTGTGAAGCCAAAGGTGCAGTGGAAGCCCCAGTGGAGACCCTAGAAGTTTGGAAAAGATAGGAACGTGGATCATCTAGGAAAACTGCAATGTGGGAGCAGAGACCGCACAAGAGAGATGCCATGGGATCAGTGACCACTAGAAGTGCCATAGGGGTGGAGCCACACAAGACCTCTGGAGCTCACAATTTGCCACAGATTGCTTCAGATGCTGGACAAGCAACTGTAGGATTTAATATTTACCCTACTAGATTTTGGGCTTGTTTTGCTCCCAATGCTTTGTACCCTCCTGTTTGTAACTTTTGGAATGAAAATGTTTGTCTTGTGCCTTTGCATGTTGCAAGTGTTTAACTTTGTTTTCATTTGTACAGAGGTATGCACCTAAGAGTTTGCCTTCTATGTTGGAGGAGATTTGGGACTTGGACTTTTCAGCAATGCTGAAACTGTTAGGACTTTGACAACTCTTGCAGATGGACTAAATGCCTTTTGCATGGAGGGATGTGCATGAGTCTTTGGGTGTCCAAGGACAAAAGTTATGTTTCTAATGTAATGTAATGTTGATAGACTTACTGCTGGTTCTTAAGGATTGTTAAAGTTGTGTTATAATGTTCAAGTTGCAAAATGGTAAGAATTAGCATGTCATGGTATCTGGAGGCTGATTTAAAGAAATATGTCTGGTGGCCAAGTTGACAAGGGGTGGATTCTAATGGTTAACACATTGTGTCAACTTGAGAAGTTTAGAAGTTTAACTGAGAGACTCAGCAGGGAGCCAAGGTTCTTACTTTGTAAATATCCTCATCCTGTGCAAAGGAAGGCAAGGACATTTTGTGAGTGCTAAACTCACCCTGAAGGTTTTGGTGGGGGGGTGGCCTGTGTACAATTTAAGGGTAGAGAAGAGGCTTGTTTTGCTCTCTTTGGTCTGGTTGCTGCCTTGAAATATTGCCCCTGTGCCATGCCACCCTACCTTGGAGCCAGCTGATTATGACTGAAATCTCCAAAAATTGTAAGCTAAATAAACCTTTTCTTCCCTAATTTTGGGTGTCAGGTGTTTGTCTCAGCAACAAGAGAAAGCAACCAAGACAGGTATGAAGATTGGTGGCATAAGTGTCTGGAGCCAATGTGAGTCAGCTGCAAAACTAGTATCAATGCAAAATACACAGATCTCTGTTGTTTTTTAAATGATAATGATAAAATTTTGCCAAATGTTAGTTGACATTTATTTCTGGAATCTTTCCTTGATAAAAGCAAATTCAAATTTATTTTTCTCTCCTTGTTTCAACTGCACAGATTCAAAATAGTTGAAGTAAAGTGGTCTGTGTTCTGGTTGTTGTCTTCTTTAATTATCAATAGTTCTCAGCTCCATTTTCAACTCCTAACACAGCAGTATATGGAATAAAAAATGATCAAAGAGAGTGATTTCTATAAAAGAGTTGGAATTCTGACTGTGGACAGTTTAGAAAGTTGTCATTTGTCCTAAGAGACATTTGGAAAATGGGAAAAGAAAAAGATGTCTTCACAGCACCAACTTTCTAGGCAATGTTTTGTTTGGAGATTTTTGTTTGGAGTGAAAATAAAACTGGTTTAAAATCTGAGATTCACCCAGCTATCAGTTGATGAGCTTAATCAAGTTACTTAATCCCTCTGAGTCTCAGTTTTCTTACATATGAAATGAGGATAATGACAGCGCTTATCCTCCAAAGTTGCTGAGAAAATTTAATAAGGTCACATATATGGAAGCATGTACTATAGAATCTGATCTATAACATAGTTATTGACATTACCGCAATGTTTACATAAGTATGGTGCAAAGGAGAAGAGGGAAGAGAACAAGAATGGTTCCTAGATAGGCTTCTTCCCCATCAGTGGTGATGGACAGATAGGTCATTTAACTTACTGAGCTTTCATTTCCTCCTTAGTAAAATGGTAAACTGCTAAAGTTTAGACAAATGAAAATAGCTTTCTGGTTCATTGATTCAAGACAGGTTTAAATGTCATCACTAAATAACATGGCCAATTACTAAGTTACAAACTATAAAATTTCCATGAAATATACAGAAGATGATAGGAAATTACAATAAATTTTATGGGTGAATATCTTAGTTCTGGCAGATGCAGTCTATAATCTCTTAATACATTTTCCCTCTTGAACTAAGTAAGTTTTTCCATAGTCTACAATAGTGATTGGATTAATCAGAAGATCTTGCTAAGGCTTACATAAAAACCAAAAGTAAACAGTCATCCGATATACAGAGGTAATGGTTTGGGCACAAACACACTATAAAAAATTAAGTTTGAATTATTAAATTCATTTGCTTAAAAAACCTACTAAAAGAGAAAAAAGCTAAGATTTCAGATTCTCTACCCTTCTGCTTCTTTAGCAATTTTCCTCAAATCACAATTTGTTTTATTGAAACTATAGGTTCCTCAAAAGCTATAGACAAGTTAGCCCACACATCTGCCCCCACTATTTCCTGTAATCATATTGGTTCTTGTTTCTAATTCAGGTCACAAGATCACTTACCCTTCCACTGAATTTATTTGCAAATTTAACTACTCTGAGATCTTTGAATGATCAAGTCTTTTAAGGGTAAACTCAGAAAAACCTTCTTAAACTTGGACTGTGATAGAAATGAGGATATGGGTGATAAACTCAGTCTCCACTATTTTAAGTCATTTAAAAATATTTGTTATAAAGGATCAGGGAATGAAGAGTCAATAGGTACTCAGAAGCTGCCACAGTGTTCTGACTTACCAGGTTTCGCTTTCCTTACAAAGCAGGTGACAAAATTGAAATAAAGCAAAATGACTCTATTCTTATTAGATTGGGCTCTCACTCTCATATTGGGTTTAGATATTGGATTTCCTGCCAGCTTCCTGTATTGTCCACTTATTGCTTTCAAGGGAGCCAGCAGTGGCCTGGGATAATGGTGTGTCTGTGGCATCAGACATTTTAAATGGATGACACAATTTCCCTGGGCTTTGCTGCCAGTGGAGTTCCCTAAGTAAGTTAGTGTTTATGTTTCAAAGATGTTTAGAGGCTTGATGGAGGCCAGACAGAAGTGATCCTTGCATAGAATGACTACAGCATAATAGAAAGTGCAAACACAAAGAGAGATATTCTTACTGATGATATTTACTCAGTACTGTCTGTGTGAGAGAGGAATTGTGTTCTTTTGGTTGAAAATCCTCAAGGATTCATTCTACATTGATTTTTTTCCTCCTATTTTCTGTTAGATGACTACTGAATGTATTGACTCTTACATTTTTCTTATACCCAACTGTGGAATATTCCTCTTTCCCATATCAAATTTAGCAGCTGTCCATATGGACTTAGAGTTGGTCCTTTACTATTTTCTATTGTAAATTGGATTAGTATGGCTCAAGGAGTCAATGTGACAAAGAAATAAGGCACTCTTTAATTTCTTGGCTCTTAGTCTGACTTTTTTTTATATAAATTCAGGTTTAATGATAGGTCCTGTGGTTTGGGGACAGACTGAGGACCAAGATTATTTTACACTAATTAAGAATAGAAAAAATAAAACATCTGGCATAGGTGCTAAGAAAAGTGTATGTGATTTTAGAGCAAAAGCTGAGTATTAGTAATACTTTAAAAACTGAAGCTCTTGGGATAAAAGGAATAGGTGAAATGTGGGATTGGAGAATAAGTGGGTACCACACCACTTACCTAGGCAGGTAACAAGTTAAGAAAGAATAAAGAGACTAATAATTCAAGAAAGAGGAAAACTATCGTAGAAAAGTTACTGGGCGACTAAGAGAACAGAGGCAGAGTACATACTAATGATCAGACTGAAAAAGGGAGTGTTTCCTAAGATAGCAAACTAGGGTAAAATGTTTTAATTTTGACACTATTGACATTCCATGACCCTAAAAGTCATGCCAATAAACTATCACTTAAAGAAAGGAACCAACCAGAGATGTGGTGGCACATGCCTGTAATCTCAGTTATTCCGGAAGGGAAGGAAGGAGAGCCTCCTGGACTCAATCCCCAACATCACACATACACACAAAGAACTAATAGGTAAACACAAGAGGAAGAGGGTAAGCATTAAGTGACAACCATAGCCTGCCTTGGGCAGTAGCAGACAGCAACATCAGGTGAAGTGATAGAAGGGAAGCTGCTTTTTGTTCTGGTGTCAGCAAGAGATGATCAAAACATCATTTTTGCAATGAGTGAGTTTACAAAATTGTAGGAAGGGTGACCAGAATGGAAAGACAGGACATATTTTGAAACACCTTTGTGTAGTATCTTCTTACTTTGAAATACTTTCTGTTTGGGATTATTTGATGAAGTGGTGTCATCCTTTGTATCAAATACCAAGACAAATTTTGATAGGTCAAGTTTTATGAATCAAAATATAATATTGTAAATAAATTGAATACAGAATCAAGTTCAAACTCTTCCTCTACCATTTGCAATTGATATACTTTAAAGTTAACCCCAGCTTCTTTGAATCTCCATTCCAGCATTGATTAAAGGAGAATAATGCAATTACCTAAGTTCTAGGATTCTTATGAGTCTTAAACTGTGCCTCAGTTAGTTAGCATTGAATATATATTTGTCAATAGTAGGATGGGTTAGTGGGATTACAGTTGCTTCTTTATTTTACTTTCTTGTATTTTTTACATTTTCTACCATGAACATATACTGCTTTTGTAAACAGAAACAAAACAGTAATATTTATTGGGGTTTTTGGGAAAGGGGTACCGGGAATCAAACTCAGAACCTTGCACTGGCCAGGCAGGTACTGCGCTACTGAGCTATATCCCCAGCCCCTATTTATTGTTTTTTAAAAATTAAAAAAGACAAATTATGATAAATTTGGAATGTGAAAAGTAAGAAAATTAAATAAATTCTCATTTGAGGCCCCAGTGTTGTCTGTAAATAGAAGAGAAGGAGAGTTATTTTTGAAATTCAAGGAGGGTGGAACCCTGAGGAAAGTTAATGGGAATTGAACTTTGTGACTGAAAGGAAAGTGACAAGAGGTCAAAATAAATAAGATTCCTGAGCAGCACAAGAACCAGGGGTGAAGATGGTGGTTCTAACTGCAGGCTGGACCAACAGTATTGGGTGTTAGAGAGCGGAAGTGGAGAGGTCTTACTGGGTTTGCAACTTGGCAGACTGAAGGAGCCAGGTACAAAAGGCTGAGGAAAGATGAGTTTTCTAACCATTGAAGTGTCTCCAGAGGAACAGAAGCTGAAAAAGTGATAAAAGAATTGGGAGAATGGGAGAGCTGTTAGGACAAGAGAGGTAAGGAAGAAGAAGGGTATCTTTCTTTGATACTTTCATATTGTTATTCATACTTGTTAGTCACAATTTCACTAATAAGTTAAAGATTTGAATCATTCCATTTAAAATTCAGCTACTTCTTGTCCCAACAGAACATGGTTGGGAGAGCTACACCAATACATATGAAAAATGAACTTTACTGAGACCTAGATCAGTAGACAGGGAACCAGAGGCCTTGTGCTTAACTCCAGGTAGTGAGGGATGACCTGTGCAGGAAGAAGAATGCCTAAACAATGACCTATGCCATTCGTAACTTGTGTCTTATTTGTCTTTATTTGTAAATAAATGCTTGGGAAATTCTCTCTAATCTCTGGCAGAGGATCATGCTAGCATTCAAATATGTGCTAAGTACTACTGGTAGGAAAATCACATGCTTAGAGAAAGACAGTTCTTCACATTCAAATATTGTATAACTTGTGCCAGTACTCAGTTGTCTTTGTCTTTGGATGGTTGCCAAGTTTTATCTCAGGAGGTCTTTATTTTCTTTCAAGAGACCAAAAATCAATCACTTAATTCCTAGTGAGGTTAAGGTGGAAGATTAGAATGGATTAGAGTCAATTATAAGCACAATCCCTTCTGCCTTGCTTTCTGGGGACCAACAGACCTCTCATTAAAACAATTACACTCAACAGCTAGTGATATGATACCTATTTATTGAACAGACTCAGGTCTACACTGAAGCCAGACCAAAGAAATTAAGTTAACAAAACAAAATAAAATACCCAAAGAATCTCATAAATTCCAAATTGATGGGCCTTTCTTATAACCAATCTCTATATATCCATCCATTATTCTCATTTCTCTCTCTCTCTCTCTCTCTCTCTCTGCTTTTACATAAAGACTAGAAAGAATAATGAAGTTTTGAAATTGATCAATCTGTACATTAATATTATATCTATATACTTTCTGAGGTAGAAGAAATGAAAACAATGATAGCAGTGGCAGAAGGTGAAAGGAAATTGAACACTGAGTAAATAGCTGAACGCTATGGGCCAAGGAGATAGCTGGGCAGGGAAAACCCTACTGATTCCTTTATTGGCTACGAGAAAGTGTTTGGTCTCTGTGTTGTCCTCTGCATGCTGCCCAGCTGTCTCTTTGCAGAGTAGATTTCATCCGAGGCATTTCTATCCCTCAAGGAATCTGTTTCTCAGATGTATTAAGTATTTGCCAGGTGTGAAGTGCAAGCTGGACTTTGACAGGCTAAAGTCCCTACTTTGTGACCTCAGAGTTATTTCAAGCTGTTTCTTCATCTTTTATGAATGTTAATTAAATCAATAAACTTCTTATGTAACTTTTAACATTTTAAGTCTTTCCAGTGATGATTTATTCCTAAAGAATTTTTGATGAAAATGGGAGTGAAATGAATGTAGTGTCAAAATTGGTACTTTAATCACACAGAAAAAAATGTAAATTCATGACTCCCTGTGCTGTGACAAACCAGTGTCGCAGAAAATAGTTGAGATGTTTCATTAACCTGTGAAGCATTAATTCCTTCTCTGCTGGTACAATCAATGGATTTCGTTACATTTGCTTTAGGATTTCAAACTCGAGATTTTTGCTGACATTTGTATGATTAAAAACACGGCATTAATTTTTCATTAATATGTAGCTGTGCTTTATTTTTATTTTTCTTCTTTAGGAAACCAGAGTTAGTGACACAGAAAGGGGACAGAGACATTTATTTGGTGACTCAGTAAGAGACTAATTGGACAATGTAAGCCTTACAAAGGTCTATGAAAAAAACCGTGAGCTGAGGGGCAAAGAGCAATGCCTTCACATGCTGTTATTCACGGTCTTCTCCACTGAAGGGAACCCGTTGATAATTTACAGAGAAGGTCCTCCCTGTTCTCTCCCGCCCCCGCCCAGGGGATTACAACTGAGTTTGAGCTGTCAAGAGTACTGGATTGAGAATCATAAAAACTGAACTTGAGCCCTAGCCCTACTATTTAGTAACTCTTTCAGTCTGCTTTCTTATTTGAAATAAAAATTTTAGGGTCTTTTTAAGGGTCTTCTTAACTGGATCAAGAATTTTCATGGGTTTTATACAAACTAAATTTGTTTTGCATGAGGAAAAGCACTCAGTACGGTACTGGCATGCAGTGGGTATCCAATAAGTGTTTGAACACTTTATTTTTTCCATTTTAATTAATAAAAGATGGCTTTTGAAAAGTTATTTCTCGCAGTCACATTTCTAATCACTTACAGCATAGGCTGAGATGGACATGTAAATCATATTGTAAAAATTCCCAGAGCACTAGCCATCATATCATATTCCAATGAAAAGAGGTCTTACTTTGAGGATTGCTTAGTCCAGTTCTCTTTTTAGAGAAGGAAGTTGATGCAGAGGGGGCTAAGTGAAATGACCAAGGCACACAGTTATACAGTAGTACAATCAGGATTTGAAATCTGGTCTTCTATCTGGAGGCCATCTCTTCTCTCCTTTGCTTTACTGATAAGACTGCTGCTCTTTCAACGAAGTGGGTGTGGCCGGAGTGCCTGGAAAACCTGAACAGTCAGGGAACCATGTGAGTTTTTATTCTGCTTATTGGTCTAAGCAAGGGACTGAACTCAAAAAATCACAGTGGAACAAGAAACACTCAATCTAATACATAAATATTTCTAGAAAGGTACGGAGGACTGGAACATAACCTTGAGGCTACCTCAGTTCTGGTTTCACAGACTTAACCACAACACCCACAAGTGGTCTGACTGAATATGTCCTAAATAGCTCTATGGGATGGTAACAAAGGACAGTCTAGACAGAACGGATGGGATCAAAATAGACTTGGAGGACTTCCAAGTTCAGCATAGACCACCTTTCCTGCAGACGTCTCTTGTTCAGATTGGGCTCACAGCCCAGTCTAAAACAGATAATGACCTGTGGTGCACATCAGAGCCTACTCACCCAGTGCCATTGGTGGGCTGTATGGGGTTTTTTGATTGAAGCTATTTGGAATAATGGTTTCAAGTGGGCAGTTTGAAGGCTTGAGCTGGACTGGTTATGCATCTAGAGTTTAAGAAATAGACTCCTTGGGAAATTTTCTTTCAGTCAGCACATGGTGAGGCATAAGCATCTGTATGTATTAAAAGTATCTCATATGCTTTGATATGCATCTATCACATTGATTCAAGGAGTGAGGGGTTTGAGGAGATAGAAGAGACTGCTACAAATGTCCAGAACTACTTGGCTTCTAAGCCAAGAGCCTTTCCTTATGGCACAGGTGTGGCGAAGTGACAAAATGGTTAAGTGTTCTCACCTCATTCTTTCCTTCCATAATGTACTCCTCCTCCACTACTGTTAAACATAATTGCCCATCCCTGAGAAGCTGATTAAACTCCTTGAGTACACTTCTTCTTAGCACTTCACTCACCCTGGAATGGTATCTGTCTATCTCCTTTAGGAGAAGCAAGTGCCTTGAATTTAGGACAGAGATTGTATTCTCTTGAATGACCCCTGTACCTGGTGCTGTTCCTGGCACATGATAAGAATGCAACAAAAATTGAAAACAAATTACAGAGCACTTCCTTGCTATCAAAATGGCATTGTCTGTATTTTGGCTTTTGGAGAAAAGGGTATTGATGTGCTTGGAAGAGAGCCTCATGTCACTGAGAGCTCAGATTTATTTTTCCAGGGAACTAGTAAAGCCAGTCTTTGAGCTTAACTTTCATGAGATAAAAACCCTAAACTCATGAACTATACAGATACACACAGTGTCACTTCAGGAGATGAGGCATGTGGCCCCTGAGCCTTCTGCATGGCTTCCATGCTTCTCAGAATGATTCATCCAGCAGCTGTTAAACAAACACAGATGCTGATCTGGGAAGCAAAAGGAGGCTAGAAGCTGAAGAGCCCACAGATCTACAATAAATCAGCCCCTAATCAACTGGCATGCTTTGGGAAGCATGCAATCTTTGAAGCAGATTCATTTTAAACTGCTCTGAATTAATTTGGGGATTTATAAAATTGGAGTGTCAGAATGAGAAAACAATAAAATGTCAACTTATTCTGGCACCCAAAGAACTTAAGTGCATGAGAAAGAGTAACTAACCATGATACGAGAGAGGATTCTGCTTTTTATTGAAAATAAGCAAAATGGAGGTCCAAGCTGAGCATGAATTCTGTTTTCTCTTAACTGTGACTCAGGCTAGACTGGCAATTCTAGCAGACCAGAAGTGGTTCTACTAGAAGATTATAGAACCAAGAGAAATCTTAGGAGAGAATTCATCTCAGGGGAAGAAAGAGATAGTCAGGCTTAGATTTATAGGGAAGCCTTAGCCTTAAAAGGCAGTGAAGTTTCTGTATATAGCTTGGTGTTTTTCTTTTATACTTTCTTCTGACCTAAACCTTATAAATTAATGTCTTAGTCTGTGGAGTGGGGAGAGGTATGGTGGGGATAAGGTGCTGTTTTGTACACAACTACTGAAATATGTTAAATAGTGTGTATAATGCTGCACTCTAGTCCAGACTGAAGTGCTTTACTCTTTTTATCTCTTGAGCATCATGTGATTAGAGAAACTTAGTCCACAGCTACTCTAATGAAAACCTTGTATTCTCTCCAAATTCTTAGCATCTCCACATTTCTGGAAGTCCCCCAATCTTGCAACTTAACAGAACTTTCTCATGGACATAGTCTTGTCCTCACAATCTGGTTCATCTGCTAACCTCTCCTCACAGAGGATGCACAATGTGCATCACGCAAGACAAATCCCCCACTCCCCAGGGAGAGCTCTATGCCTCCCTTCTCTTCCCTCCCCTCAGAAACATGGTAATTTACTGTTTTCTTGATTGTTTTACTCAAAGGAAACCATGCACCCAGATTTTGTCCATTATCTCTTTAGAGAAGAGAAATACAAAGTGGGGGGAAAACAAAAGAAAAATGCTGCAAATATCTATATGTTGACAATTTAATCATGTGATAGCTGTTTTAATAAAACCTCTGTAGAGCTTGGGCCCTGAAGAGTCTGCTTTGATATCTTTACATTTCATGGACCTCCATGCAGTTTCAGAGAGGGTTCCCTGAGGGTTCCTGCACAAAAACAACCCCAATACAGGTGATGGTAGCCAGGGTCAGTGGGAGGGGGATGCTGATGATGTGTATATTATAACAGAGGCACCTAACGGCACTCTCTGAAAGAAGCAGGACCAGGGAGAGGCAGAGCCCATGTTAGTGACAGCATTAATGCTCAGTGAAGGTGATGATGATATCAAAGAAAGCAGGGGCATCCAGTGAGAAAGAGAGTCACTGTGGGCCCTGCTAGCTGATAAAGGACCCCTTTACATGGTCCACATGAACTGGAAGCTTTAGAAGCAGACATATATGAGTAAGCCTGGAGCAGAAATGTAAGAAAATGGCATACACTCTGTGATAGTTAATGGTGGTATCAATTTGACTAATATATATGTTATATATGCCATATATATCATCTAATCTAATACCATATATACCATCTAATATATAATACATACCTAATATACATAATCTAGCATATCAACATATATTATCTAACATATCATAATATATATTTATATATGTCATCTGTTTCTCTAACTGATGTACTCTCTGTGGTCATTAAAAAATTGCTTGAAATACATGTGAACTGCGAGATTCACCTTAGTAGATGAGGGAAGATTATAGGACTTGGTGATACTACAAAGCAAATTATTGTATAAAGCAATGCAAAGCATCTTATTAATGTGACTGTATTTTTCTTGTTTTATGATGTTCTAGAGAATAATACAAATCCAGGAGTGCATATGTTTGACAAAAAGTGACATCAGTATGAAGTCAATATGACTTAATGATATCTAGGTTTCTATATGCAAATCTAGACAAGAATCTTCTTTTTTAATCTGAAATATTTTGAGTGTCCAAGAATCTAGGAAGTCTTCAGTAATCTGTGATCCAAAGCTATGGGCCAGTATGAGTGCATGGCCTGTTAGGAACTGAGTTGCACTGTAGGAGATGAGTGGCAGACAGTTAGAAAAGCTTCATCTGTGTTTATGGTCATTCCCCGTCACTTGCATTACCTCCTGAGCTCCACCTGCTGTCAGATTAGCAACATTAAGTCTCACAAGAGCATGAACTGCAGTGTGAGCTGCACGTGCAAAGGATCTAGGTTACATGCTTCTTATGAAAAGAGAGTGCCTGATGAACTGAGGTGGAATTGAGGCAGTGATGCTAGCACTGGAGAGTTTCTGCAAACACAGATTAACATTAACAGAGAGGTTTGATTGCACAGGAACCATAATCAGTCAATAACTTGCATACTCATATCAAAACCTTATCAGTGGCAAGTGACAAGCTACATCCGGTTGCAGACGTTATAGCAGCAACTGAATTGATGAACTTAACATATATCTGCATCTGATTTAAGTTAGAATTCAACACTTAGTGTAGCCCATGCATGACCTGCCCATTATTTTATTTACCACTTCA
Source organism: Cuniculus paca (assembly GCA_004365215.1). Classification (NCBI taxonomy): domain Eukaryota; kingdom Metazoa; phylum Chordata; class Mammalia; order Rodentia; family Cuniculidae; genus Cuniculus; species Cuniculus paca. Next base: position 8,188 of record RJWT010000642.1, on the reverse strand, counting down.
GCCTTTGCCTCTTTACCTCTTTCCTGTACTGCAAACTTGTCTCCATCACATTCTGACCCTCATTGAAATAAGTGAAAGGCAAACATCACTGGAGAGTTTCATTTTTTTCTTTCTTTCTTTCTTTCTTTCTTTCTTTCTTTCTTTCTTTCTTTCTTTCTTTCTTTCTTTCTTTCTTTCTTTTTCTGTCTCTCTCTTTTTCTTTCTTTCTTCTTTTTTCTTTCTTTAGGTCTTTTTGAGACAGAGTTTCACCATTCAGTTCAGGATGGCCTTGAACTCACTTTGTAGCCCAGTTAGGCTTTGAATTTGCAGCAATCTTCCTGCCTCAGCCTCCTAAGTGCCAGGATTACAGATGTGTACCACCACACCTGGCTTGGAGAGATTCTTTGAAAAGGGAGAAATACCTAATAACAAGACAGCAAAAGACTCTAAGATGGACAACAAAAATAAAGCTGCCATTAAAAGAAAATCTGAAGAATCTTATATGTTCATTGTAATGGGTGATTCACATTTTCCAAGCCATCTTTGTATAGTATGTGGTAACTGGTTATCCAACAAGGCCATGTGTTCTGGTTGATACATTGTGTCAACTTGAGAAGTTTAGAAGTTTAACTAAGAGACTTAATGGAGAACCAGGATCCCTACTTTGTAAATATCCTCATCCTGTGCAAAGGAGGGTATAGAGATTTTGTGAGTGCTACATTTGCCCTGGGGGGCAGGGGTGTGGCCTATATACAATGTAAAGGATGAAAAGAGTCTTGCTCCTTCCTCCCTCTCATTTGTTCTTGTTGCTTTGCTGTCTTCTGCTGCCTTGAAGTGTTGCCCCTGTGCCATGCCACCCCTCCTTGGAGCCAGCCAAGTATGGCCTGAAACCTCCACAAACTCTGAGGTAAATAAACCTTTCCTTCCTTAATTTTGAGTGTCAGGTATCTTGTCTCAGCAATGAAAGAAAAGTAACCAAGACACCATGTAACTTTCTTTTTTTTATTTTTAAGAGAATAAAATGGAAAAAAATAAAACAGAATAGAGTCAATCAAAACAAAACAGTGAGTGTGATGCAAGACTTCAAAACAAGGTAAAAATTAATCAACAATGGTTACCATGTTGCCTCTTGCCATCTTCAAAATAACTTCCCATACCATCAGGCACAATAAAATCAAACAAAACAGGACAGAATAAAAACCAATCAAAACAAAACAATGAACGTGATACAGGACTTCAAAACAAGACCTTTGGAATAAACAGTGGCTATCATAATGCATCTTGTTATCTTCAAAGTAGCTGTTTATAACATCACACATAATAAATTCAAACAAAACAAAATAGAATAGTCAATCAAAACAATACAATGAACATGATACAAGACTTCAAAACAGAATAAAAGGAAATCAATAATGGCTACCATAATGCCTCTTGTTATCTTCAAAACAACTGCATATCATCATGCATAATAAAATTAAATAAAACAGAACACAATAAAACCAACCAAAACAAAACAATGAAAGCAATACAGGACTTCAAAACAAGACAATAGGAATACAACAGAAGCTACCATACTGCATCTTGTTATCTTCAAAGTAACTGCTTATACCATCACACATAATAAAATCAAACAAAAGAAAATAGAATAAAATCAATGAAAAGAAAACAAGCAAAGCAATACAGGACATCAAAACAAGATAATAGGAAATTGATAATGGTTACTATAATCTATTTTGCTATTTTTGAAATAGCTGTCCATGCCATCAAATATAATAAAATCAATCATAACAAAACAGAATAAAACCAAGATAAACAGAACAATGAAAACAATACAGGGTTTCAAAACATGATAATACATTAACAATGGCCACTGCTTTACCCCTGTAGACATCTCCTCCTTTTTCACCTTCACAATCTCTATTTTGCATTTTGGATCCCACTAAATTCTTTAGTTTTTTATACTTGGGAGACAACACATTGTTCACCCATGTGACTCTGAACCATTTCACCTATGAGCATGACCTCAAGTTGTATTCATTTACCTACAAGAGTCTCAAGGTTATCTTTCTTTATAGCTGAGTAACTTTCCATTGTATAGAAATGCCATATCTTTCTTATCCATTCTGCAGCTGATGGGAAAGCTATCCCTACTCTTTTTCTGGTTCCCTGTCACATAGAGGATTGTTTTCTCCTCTTTGACTTTTAGTCTATGAATTTTCTTTTGAGTTAAATGTGTTTCTTGAATAAAGCATATTGATGGATCCACTCTGCCTGTGTTTCTTTTTATTGGTGAATTGAGGCCATCTACATTAATGGTTATGGCCAACATGCACTGGCTCATCTCTGCCATGCTATTTTCCTGCCACTGGCTGTCTACTTTTCCAATCCATTCAGCTGTCTGCCCTACTTGGTTATTTCCCTGATCTGCCACTTTTCCTGGAACCATGGTCTTTTTTATCTCTCTCCAGAATGTCCTTCAGTATTCCTTGTAGTGTGGGTTTGGTGGTTATGAATTCCTTCGGTTGTTCTTTGTCATGGAAGTATCTTGTTTCTCCATTAATTTTGAAAGATAGTTTTGCAGGGTACATCAATCTGGGTTGGAAGTTCTTTCCTTTCAGGACTTGAAATATTTCACTCCAAGTTCTTGACTTGATGGTTTGTGTTGAGAAGTCTGTCGTGGTTCCGATAGGTTTTCCATTATAGGTGATCTTTTTCTTTTCTCTAACAGTTTTTAATATTCTGTTTTTGTGTTGAATTTCTTGGATCTTGATTATTATATGTCTGGGTGTAGATTTGTTTTGGTTACAACTAGCTGGAGTTCTATATGCCTCACTTATCTGAATATAATATTCTTTTCCCATGCTTGGGAAGTTTTCTGCTATTACTTCTGTAAATAGAATGTTAATATCATTTGTGTTGACCCCTGCTTCTTCATTGATACCTATCACTCTTAAATTATTTTGCTTTGCATCATCTTACAGTGGTTGAATTGTTATTTCCTGGTTCCTTGTTATTTTTAAGAGGTCTTTCCTTTCCCAATCACAAGCTTCACACCTGTCTCCAAGGTCTGAAAGTCTATCTTCAGTTTCATTCAAGTGATTTTGCCAGCTTTCATGGAGTTTTTAATTTCCTGAATATCTCTTTGAATCTGCATTCAAAATCTCTCTTATATTGTTCATTCATGGATTCCCTCATTTTCCTTTGCTCCTCTTTTTTAAATCTAGGTCTTCTTTAGGGATACTTAGCAATTCTTTTATTATGTTTTTCATTTCTTCTTTTACCTGAGATAGTATTTCTGTTCTAATTTCTTTTATAGCCTCATGGAATTGTCTCTTTACTTCAGTTGCCATCACTGCAGAAACTTCAGGTGTGCATCTTCCAATCTCTTCCATGTTTGCAGGTCCTGGACTTGCTCTGCTTGGGTTGGAGTCCAGGGACTGCCTTTTGCTTCTTCATCTTGACATTTTCCTGGGTTCTTCCAAATGAGTGGGTAGTGGAGTCACAGGCACTTTCCACATTGGCTACATTTTCTCTGGAGCATGACTGTTTGGTTTTCCTGGCCAGTGCTGGTCATGGATATCAAATGCTGGCTACTGGGTGCTCTGGTGCAACACCCACTTCTGTTTTTCCCAGCCTTTGCTGGTTACCTGGGGCAGAAGTGTCCTGAGAACTGCTGGAGTGTGCATGGGAGCAGGGCCTGTCTCTGCCTTTCCACTGAGCTGGTTACTGGTGAGCAGTGTCTCCCCATGTAACTTTCGAAATTGATTCACCAGATGGAGACCAAGCATCTTGCATTAAAAGATATGTCTTTAGAGCTTTTCAAAAGAGAATATGAACACAAAGAACAAAAGCAGTTACTGTAGGCCACCAATTCATCAAATGTGTCTGCACTGAGAGCATGATTCTTAGGGTCTAACTACAATGCTAAAGCTAAGAAGCCCTTTATTATTGATGAAGAGTTAATCCTGCCTGCTGCTGAAAACATTTGTGATGAAGTTTTGAGAAAGCCTGCACTTCAAAGATGGCATGTGTTTTTCTCTTTCAACTAGCAACAGAACTAAATGAATTGATAAAATACTGTACCAAAGGATATTGAAACATAATTGTTAGAGAGAATTAATGAGTCATTGTAGCATGCAGTCCAGGCTGATAAGTCTACCAATGTTGACAACAAGGCAACAATGCTTTTTTTGTATTTGCAAGATATCGTTCAGGAGGATGTGCATGAGGATGTGTTTTGTACACTGTCATTGACAATCAACACCACAGCTGCAGAAATATTCAAATCTTTGAATGAATCTATAATAGGAAAACAGAATTGGTCATTTCATGTCAGTATATGCACTGATGGAACAGCTGCCAGAGAAGTCTTTCTGGTTTCACTACTTGGGTCAAAGAGGTTGTTTCTGAATGTGAATCTATGCACTTGTCATCCATGTAAAAATACTGGCTGGCCAAAAAATGCCACTTGACCTCAACATTTTCTAGGATGTGATCAAAATTATTAACTACAATACTGCACATCCCCTTAACTCACATCTTTTCACATGTCTCTGTGAGGAGATGGACACAGAGCACACTTGTATTCTCCTATACACAGAACTTAAGTGACTTCCTAGACATAGAACACTGGCCAGAATTTTCAAGTTGTGAGAGCCACTCCAGATATTTATTTAAAAAAAAAAACAGTCACTACTGGCTGCACATTTCAGTGACACAGGATGAGTCACAAAACTTGCTTACACATGTGACATATTCAACCTGTTAAAAAACTTAATTTATCATTTTAGGGGAGGATGACATTTGTGTTGGTCAGCAGATAAAGTGGCTGCATTCAAACCCAAAATGGAATTATGGAAGTAACAAGTATTAGGATTCTTAACATGCTTCAAACATTAGCAAAGATTTTGAAAGAGACTGTGTCACAGCCTTCTTTCTCCCAGCTGCTGCATGATCAACTCTGTCAGCTTATCAAAGAGTTCGAGCCTAACTTCTCAATCACCATAGGCCCCAGAACTAAGAAGGAATGGGTCTGTGACCCACTTGTGCATGAGCCAGGTGAGTTGGCATTTGGAGTGTTAGAAGAGGGTCAGTTGTGTGAGATGGCAAATGACAGTGTTGCTCTAGTATATTTGAGACAACTTAAAATTGCCATATACTCTGGATTAAAATCAAGACAGAACATGTTGAAACTGCCACACAAGCACTGAAAAGCCTGTTTCCATTTCCAACATCCTATCTTTGTAAAGTGGCATTTTCTTTAGTCAAACCAACCAAAAGGAAATTTCAGAATAGACTGGACATAAACAACACATTTTTTGTGTTACTATATCCATCACCTCATATTAGACCATTGAATTGCAGTAAAACAAGCTCACAGCTCCCACTAATTCTGCATTATGGTGAGTTGTATAATTACTTCATTATATACTACAATTTAATACTAATAGAAATAAAGCGAACAATAAATGAAATGCATTTGAATTATCCTGAAACTATCCTTCTTCCACCCCTGAAACTGGTCCCTGCTGCCAAAAAGATTGGTAACAGCTGCACTATTAATTTCAATGTTCTCACAAAGGTAGGACCTGGAACACATATCCTTTTATAGTTCTTTACAGACATGCTTCTCACCTCCAGGCTTTGAGTGTTCAAGAATTAGGTTAAGTTATTGTAGTATTTGTGCTGTAAAAACTGTATGATCATGAATAATTATCTAGTGTTAGCATATATTTCATTGGCTAAAATGGATAAATAGATGGAAGAATGAGTGGAGGCTAGTGAGTTTTAATACTCTATACAGTGAGTCTATAGGATTCTTAAAGTAGTTAATAACATAAAGTTAGCCCTTGGAAAGATGTTTTCTCAGTTTTAATTTTTAAAATATTGTTGATATCCTAGAACAATAAAGAAGAATATTAGACTATAAATCAATAGGTCTATGTCTGCAAGTCACTATGTGCCTTCAGATGTGTTTTTCATTTCTTCCCAACTCAAATTTCTCACCTCTTTAATGAGAGAACTGGATTAAATTGTCACTTAAATTCACTTCAGCTATAAATTGCTATGATTATGGTTTTGTTCTTTTATTATAAATGGGGTAAAGCAATGATTTTTTACTTCTTGAGCTTGTGGTGCACCTAATTTATGATATATAAAGTAACAGTAACATATAAAGCAAATGCAGGCAGATGTTCTGTGGAATAATTTTGAGTGGGTGGTAGATTTTAAAATGCTTTGGTACTCTTCTCAGCACTTATTCTGGCCCCATGAGTGTTCTTTGGATAGCAAGTTTATAAATGATTATGCTAGGGAAGCAGCACTAAAGCACTAGAAACTAACTTGTAGTGATACAGTTAAAGACACATCTTGCAATGAGATTTTGGTGCCAGTGAATCGGTTAGTTCAAGAGTCAGTAAGGAAGAACATGAGTGTTTTGGAGAGATGCTCTATAGGAAAGGGGAGGGAACCAATTCTGCAAAACACCAGTTTTTCTTTTCTATGTAGTTTCAAGATCAAAGTCTGTAAAATGTTTATGTCAGCTTTATATGCCTTAAAAAATGAAGACAGAAAGAGTGGAGAATCCCTGGGGGAATCTCTGGGCAGACAACTTAAAATTAGACTCGAGGAAACAGAAGTGCATTTTAAATTTTATCAAGTAGCATAATGCAATATCACCTCAATAACAAATGCCTGGGCTCACGTTTTTAAATGATGGCTTGGAATTTATCCCCATTACCCTCTTCCTCCCTTTTAAAAAAGATGATTGAGTGAGAAATGTCATCTTTTCTCATTATTCTTCTACCCAATTCAGACATAAAAATGATGTTGATGTTTTTATTTTGGTCACCTTTTGTTAGAATTCTTGCTGCAATTCATCATGTCCTCTAAAAATATTAGCAGTTCTTTTTGACCTAGTAGATGACAGTGAGTTTCAAACTGACTTGCTGATGGGGGTAAGTGATAGACTATGCTACATTTCAGCTATTTTAGGTAAAGCCTGTTTCTGACATAACTCTGATGAATGGTAGTAAAACACAATGGGAAAGAGGAAAAGGAGGCAATGAGCAAAATAATCTTATTTCCCTCATCTTTCTCCCTACTTACTTCCTCAGAAGAGAGTGATGTGCCAGATAGACTTTCACTATGAAATTTATAATTGTTCCTTTATTTAGCACAGCTCAAGGGTGTATCATCAAGGACTCTGCCGGGAAACTTGGTGAAACTGTCATTGAAAGTAAAGGGTAAAGAATAGAAAAAAAACTTCTTCAGAATGACATTATTACCTGAAAATTAAAGTTGTCATCTCTTTATTTCTTATACATTGTTAATGTAACCCATTTCTTCTTTGACTCTTAAAAATACTGTTGAATTTTATTGATTTAGATTTTATATGCACCTTTCTCCTTTTTTCTAAAAAAATTTACTTTTATTGGCATATATTTGCAGTATACAATGATTCCATTCAACATGAGGTGTTGGTACATGCACATACCACATCACATTTCTTTTTACTGTCCCTGACTGCTAAGTATATGCTTAATGCTACTTTCCACCAGAACTAATCTTGGTTCACAGAAATATTGCCAGTCTCTAATTAATTTGGTCACTATATTTCTTAGTTTCAATCTACAGACTGAATTTGCTTTGCTCTTATTAGCTTGTTATGCATCTGCCTGTAAGTCTTGTGACTATTATTTTTCATTGTTCTAATATTTAGAGTGCTGACTACAGAACAGACAAGATTAGACTTGACAGTGAACTCTAGATAAATTCAGTCAAAGAGCACATTTCTCCTTCTTAAAAATAATTTTTACAATTTTTGTTGATTCATTCAAAATGGTCTCATTCACTAAGAATTTGTAAGGTTCTTATATGGTAAGCACTGTTAAGTATGAAAGAGAAAAATATGAGAAAGAGAATATTCCTCCCCTCAACAAACTTAGGGTTTGAATTTTCTATATTAAAACCACAGCCTAAAAAAGTGTAAACAGAGAAGTCTCTAAACTAAATATGTTGTCCTTAACAGGAAACTAAAATTTAAACAAAAATAAACTAGGACTTACCAGCAGAAATATAGGGAAGAAAAATCTGCTCATTCTTAGTTTCTTCTTATAGCTCAGTTGATTGTCATTATACTTGCCTAGCCTCTTCAACCTGTTCTAAGTTGGAAACTCAATGCTATTGTATTGGGCCATAGTTTCCTTTC